>JANJGN010002140.1:0-85304 GCA_026770705.1 Isurus oxyrinchus
GAGATGGAATGAAAGTGTGAGAGACGGAGGGAAAGTGAGAGAGATGGAGGGAAAGTGTGAGAGATGGAAAGAAAGTGAGAGAGATGGAATGAAAGTGTAAGAGACGGAGGGAAAGTGAGAGAGACAGAGAGAAAGTTTGAGAGATGGAGGGAAAGTGTGAGAGACGGAGGGAAAGCGTGAGGGACGGAGAGAAAGTGAGAGAGACGGAGGGAACATGTGAGACACGGAATGAAAGTTTGAGAGACGGAATGAAAGTGTAAGAGACGCAGGGAAAGTGAGAGAGACAGAGAGAAAGTGTGAGAGACAGAGGGAAAGAGAGAGAGGGAAGGAAAGTGTGAGTGATGGAGAGATAGAGTGAGAGATGGAGAGATAGTGTGAGAGATGGAGGGAAAGTGTGAGAGACGGAGAGAAAGTGAGAGAGATGGAGAGAATGTGTGAGAGGTGGAGAGAAAGTGTGAGAGACAGAGAGAAAGTGTGAGAGAGAAGGAAGCAGTTAGAGATGGAGAGAAAGTGTGAGAGATGGAGAGAAAGTGTGAGAGACGGAGGGAAAGTGTGAGAGATGGAGGGAAAGTGTGAGAGATGAAGGGAAAGTGTGAGAGACGGAGAGAAAGTGAGAGAGATGGAGGGAATGTGTGAGAGACGGAGAGAAAGTGTTAGAGACGGAGAGAAAGTGAGAGACACGGAGGGAAATTGGGAGAGATGGAGAGAAAGTGTGAGAGACGGAGAGAGAGTGTGAGAGACGGTGGGAAAGTATGAGAGAAGGAGGGAAAGTGTGAGAGATGGAGGGAAAGTGTGAGAGACAGAGAGAAAGTGTGAGAGACGGAGGGAAAGTGTGAAAGATGGAGGGAAAGTGTGAGAGAAGGAGAGAAGGTGGGAGGGATGGAGGGAAAGTGTGAGAGACGGAGGGAAAGCGTGAGAGATGGAGAGAAAGTGTGAGAGATGGAGAGAAAGTGTGAGAGATGGAGGGAAAGTGTGAGAGATGGAGGGAAAGTGTGAGAGACAGAGAGAAAGTGTGAGAGATGGAGGGAAATTGTGAGAGATGGAGGGAAAGTGTGAGAGATGGAGGGAAATTGTGAGAGGTAGAAAGAAAGTGAGAGAGATGGAATGAAAGTGTGAAAGACGGAGGGAAAGTGTGAGGGACAGAGAGAAAGTGAGAGAGACGGAGGGAAAGAGAGAGAGAAGGAAAGAAAGTGAGAGATTGAGGGAAAATGAGAGAGACGGAGAGAAAGTGGGAGAGAGGGAGAGAAAGTGAGAGAGATGTAGGGAACGTGTGAGAGACGTAGAGAAAGTGGGAGAGAGGGAGAGAATGTGTGTGAGATGGAGAGAAAGTGTGAGAGATGGAGGGAAAGTGTGAGAGACGGAGAGAAAGTGAAAGAGACCGAGGGACAGTGTGAGAGATGGAGGGAAAATGTTAGAGACGGAGAGAAAGTGTGAGAGATGGGGGGAAATTGAGAGAGCTGGAGAGAAAGTGTGAGAGACGGTAGGAAAGTGTGAGAGACGGAGAGAAAGTGGGAGAGACGGAGAGAAAGTGTGAGAGATGGAGGGAAAGTGTGAGAGAAGGAGAGAAAGTGTGAAAGACGGAGGGAAAGTGTGAGGGACGGAGAGAAAGTGAGAGAGACGGAGAGAGAGTGTGAGTGATGGAGAGAAAGTGTGAGAGACGGAAGGAAAGTGAGAGAGATGGAGAGAAAGTGTGAAAGATGGAGGGAAATTGAGAGAGATGGAGAGAAAGTGTGAGAGATGGAGGGAAAGTGCGAGTGATGGAAGGAAAGTGTGAGAGACGGAGAGAAAGTGAGAGAGACGGAGGGAAAGTGAGAGATGCAGAGCAAGTGTGAGAGAGGGAGAGAAAGTGTGAGTGATGGAGGGAACGTGTGAGAGAGGGAGAAAAAGTGTGAGAGATGGAGGGAAAGTGTGAGAGACGGAGGGAAAGTGACAGAGATGGAGAGGAAGTGTGAGATATGGAGGGAAAGTGTAAGAGACGGAGGGAAAGTGAGAGAGATGGAGGGAAAGTGTGAGAGATGGAGGGAAAGTGTGAGACATGGAGGGAAAGTGTGAGTGATGGAGGGAAAGTGTGAGAGACAGAGAGAAAGTGACAGAGATGGAGGGAAAGAGAGAGATGGAGGGAAAGTGTGAGAGACGGAGAGAAAGTGTGAGAGATGGAGAAAAAGTGTGAGAAATGGAGGGATAGTGAGAGAGTTGGAGAGAACGTTTGAGAGACAGAGGGAAAGTGTGAGAGAAGGAGGGAAAGTGTGAGAGACAGAGGGAAAGTGAGAGACAGAGGGAAAGTGTGAAAGATGGAGATAAAGTCTGAGAGATGGAGAGAAAGTGTAAGAGACGGAGGGAAAGTGTGAAAGATGGGGAGAAAGTGTGAGAGATGTAGGGAAAGTGTGAGAGATGGAGGGAAAGTGTGAGAGATGGAGGGAAAGTGTGAGAGATGGAGCGAAAGTGAGAGAGATGGAGAGAATGTGTGAGAGAAGGAGAGAAAGTGTTAGAGACGGAGAGAATTTGAGAGACATGCGGGGAAATTGAGAAAGATGGAGAGAAAGTGTGAGAGACGGAAGGAAAGTGTGAGAGATGGAGAGAGAGTGCGAGAGACGGTAGGAAAGTGTGAGAGATGGAGGGAAAGTGTGAGAGATGGAGAGAAAGTGTGAGAGATGGAGGGAAAGTGTGAGAGAAGGAGAGAAAGTGTGAGAGACGGAGAGAAAGTGTGAGAGATGGAGGGAAAGTGTGAGAGATGGAAAGAAAGTGAGAGAGATGGAATGAAAGTGTGAAAGATGGAGGGAAAGTGTGAGGGACAGAGAGAAAGTGAGAGAGATGGAGAGAACATGTGAGAGATGGATTGAAAGTGTGAGAGACGGAGGGAAAGTGAGAGAGATGGAGAGAAAGTGTGAGAGATGGAGGGAAATTGGGAGAGATGGAGAGAAAGTGTGAGAGATGGACGGAAAGTGCGAGTGATGGAAGGAAAGTGTGAGAGATGGAGAGAAAGTGAGAGAGACGGAGGGAAGGTGAGAGAGATGGAGAGCAAGTGTGAGAGACGGAGAGAAAGTGTGAGTGATGGAGGGAACGTGTGAGATAGGGAGAAAAAGTGTGAGAGATGGAGGGAAAGTGTGAGAGACGGAGAGAAAGAGAGATGGAGAGGAACTGTGAGAGATGGAAGGAAAGTGTGAGAGATGGAGGGAAAGTGACAGAGATGGAGAGGAAGTGTGAGATATGGAGGGAAAGTGTAAGAGACGGAGGGAAAGTGAGAGAGATGGAGAGAAAGGGTGAGAGATGGAGGGAAAGTGTGAGACATGGAGGGAAATTGTGAGTGAGGAGGGAAATTGTGAGAGATGGAGGGAAAGTGTGAGTGATGGAGGGAAAGAGTGAGAGACAGAGAGAAAATGACAGAGATGGAGGGAAAGTGAGACAGATGGAGGGAAAGTGTGAGAGACGGAGAGAAAGTTTGAGAGACGGAGAAAAAGTGAGAGAGACTGAGGGAAATTGAGAGACACTGAGAGAAAGTGTGAGAGACGGATAGAAAGAGTGAGAAACGGCAGGAAAGTGTGAGAGACGGAGAGAGAGTGTGACAGACGGGGGGAAATAATGAGAGACGGACGGAATGTGTGAGAGATGGAGGGAAAGTGTGAGAGATGGAGGGAAAGTGTGAAAGATGGAGAGAATGTGCGAGAGACAGAGGGAAATTGAGAGAGATGGAGGGAAAGTGAGAGAGACGGAGTGAAAGTGGTAGAGACGAAGGGAAAGTGAGACAGATGGAGGGAAAGTGCAAGAGACGGAGAGAAAGTGAGAGAGATGGAGAGAAAGTGTGAGAGATGGAGGGAAAATGAGAGAGACGGAGAGAAAGTGTGAGAGACGGAGCGAAAGTGTGAAAGATGAAGGGAACGTGTGAGAGACGGAGAAAAAGTGTGAGAGACGGAGGGAATGTGTGAAAGATTGAGATAAAGTGTGAGAGTGGAGGGAAAGTGAGAGAGATGGAGAGAAAGTGTGAGAGATGGAGAGAAAGTGTGAGAGTCTGAATGAAAGTGTGAGAGTCTGAATGAAAGTGTGAGAGACGGATGAAAGTGTGAGAGACGGAATGAAAGTGTGAGAGATGGAGGGAAAATGAGAGAGACGGAGAGAAAGTGTGAGAGACGGAGAGAAAGTGTGAAAGATGAAGGGAACGTGTGAGAGACGGAGAAAAAGTGTGTGAGACGGAAGGGAAAGTGTGAAAGATTGAGATAAAGTGTGAGAAATGGAGGGAAAGTGTGAGAGATGGAGAGAAAGTGTGAGAGATGGAGAGAAAGTGTGAGAGTCTGAATGAAAGTGTGAGAGACGGAATGAAAGTGTGAGAGATGGAGGGAAAATGAGAGAGACGGAGAGAAAGTGTGAGAGACGGAGGGAAAGTGTGAAGATTGAGATAAAGTGTGAGAAATGGAGAGAAAGTGAGAGAGATGAGGAGAAATTTTGAGGGATGAGAGAAATTGTGAGAGAAGGAGGGAAAGTGTGAGAGACAGAGGGAAAGTATGAGAGAAGGAGGGAAAGTGTGAGAGACAGAGGGAAAGTATGAGAGAAGGAGGGAAAGTGTGAGAGACAGAGGGAAAGTGAGAGACAGAGGGAAGGTGTGAAAGATGGAGATAAAGTCTGAGAGATGGAGGCAAAGTGTGAGAGATGGAGAGAAAGTGTAAGAGACGGAGGGAAAGTGAGAGAGATGGAGGGAAATTGAGAGAGATGGAGAGAAACTGTGAGAGATGGAGGGAAATTGAGAGAGATGGAGAGAAACTGTGAGAGATGGAGGGAAAGTGCGAGTGATGGAAGGAAAGTGTGAGAGACTGTGAGAAAGTGAGAGAGACGGAGGGAAAACGAGAGAGATGGAGAGCAAGTGTGAGAGACGGAGAGAAAGTGTGAGAGATGGAGGGAACGTGTGAGAGAGGGAGAAAAAGTGTGAGAGATGGAGGGAAAGTGTGGGAGACGGAGAGAAAGTGAGAGAGATGGAGAGGAAGTGTGAGAGATGGAGGGAAATTGAGAGAGATGGAGGGAAAGTGAGAGAGACGGACTGAAAGTGGGAGAGACGAAGGGAAAGTGAGACAGATGGAGGGAAAGTGCAAGAGAGAATGTGAGAGAAGGAATGTGAGAGACGGAGAGAAAGTGTGAGAGACGGAGAGAAAGTGAGAGAGACGGTGGGATAGTCTGAGAGACGGAGAGAAAGTGTGAGACATGGAGAGAAATTAAGAAAAACGGAGATAAAGTGTGAGGGATGGAGTGAAAGTGTAAGAGACGGTGTGAAAGTGTGAGAGAAGGAGGGAAAATGTGAGAGAAGGAGAGAAAGTGTGAGAGATGGAGAGAAAGTGTGAGAGTCTGAATGAAAGTGTGAGATACGGAATGAAAGTGTGAGAGATGGAGGGAAAATGAGAGAGATGGAGAGAAAGTGTGAGAGAAGGAAAAAAAGTGTGAGAGATGGAGGGAACGTGTGAGAGACGGAGAAAAAGTGTGAGAGACGGAGGGAAAGTGTGAAAGATTGAGATAAAGTGTGAGAAATGGAGGCAAAGTGAGAGAGATGGAGAGAAAGTGTGAGAGATGGAGAGAAAGTGTGAGAGTCTGAATGAAAGTGTGAGAGACGGAATGAAAGTGTGAGAGACGGAATGAAAGTGTGAGAGACGGAATGAAAGTGTGAGAGATGGAGGGAAAATGAGAGAGACGGAGAGAAAGTGTGAGAGACGGAGAGAAAGTGTGAGAGACGGAGGGAAAGTGTGAAGATTGAGATAAAGTGTGAGAAATGGAGAGAAAGTGAGAGAGATGAGGAGAAATTTTGAGAGATGGAGAGAAATTGTGAGAGGAGGGAAAGTGTGAGAGACAGAGGGAAAGTATGAGAGAAGGAGGGAAAGTGTGAGAGACAGAGGGAAAGTGAGAAAGATGGAGATAAAGTCGGAGAGATGGAGAGAAAGTGTAAGAGACGGAGGGAAAGTGTGAGAGACGGAGGGAAAGTGTGAGAGATGCAGAGACAGTGGGAGAGACGGAGAGAAAGTGTGAGAGATGGAGAGAAAGTGTAAGAGACGGAGGGAAAGTGTGAGAGACGGAGGGAAAGTGTGAGAGATGCAGAGACAGTGGGAGAGACGGAGAGAAAGTGTGAGAGATGGAGAGAAAGTGTGAAAGATGGAGGGAAAGTGTGAGAGACGGAGAGAAAGTGTAAGACACGGAGGGAAAGTGTGAGAGACGGAAGCAAAGTGAGAGAGATGGAGAGGAAGTGTAAGAGATGGAGGGAAACTGTTAGAGATGGAGGGAAAGTGTGAGAGATTGAGGGAAATTGTGAGAGACAGAGAGAAAGTGAGAGAGATGGAGAGAATGTGTGAGAGACGGAGAGAAAGGGTTAGAGATGGAGAGAAAGTGAGAGACACGGAGGGAAATTGAGAGACATGGAGAGAAAGTGTGAGAGACGGAGAGAGAGATTGAGAGACGGTGGGAAAGTATGAGAGATGGAGGGAAAGTGTGAAAGATGCAGATAAATTGGGAGAGATGGAGGGAAAAGGTGAGAGATGGAGGGAAAGTGTGAGAGACGGAGGGAAAGTGTGAGAGAAGGAGGGAAAGTGTGAGAGACGGAGGGAAAGTGTGAGAGATGGAGGGAAAGTGTGAGAAATGGAGGCAAAGTGAGAGAGATGGAGAGAAAGTGTGAGAGATGGAGAGACAGTGTAAGAGTCTGAATGAAAGTGTGAGAGACGGAATGAAAGTGTGAGAGATGGAGGGAAAATGAGAGAGACGGAGAAAAAGTGTGAGAGACGGAGGGAAAGTGTGAAGATTGAGGTAAAGTGTGAGAAATGGAGAGAAAGTGAGAGAGATGAGGAGAAATTTTGAGGGATGGAGAGAAATTGTGAGAGAAGGAGGGAAAGTGTGAGAGACAGAGGGAAAGTATGAGAGAAAGAGGGAAAGTGTGTGAGACAGAGGGAAAGTGAGAGACAGAGGGAAGGTGTGAAAGATGGAGATAAAGTCTGAGAGATGGAGGCAAAGTGTGAGAGATGGAGAGAAAGTGTAAGAGACGGAGGGAAAGTGTGAGAGACGGAGGGAAAGTGTGAGAGATGCAGAGACAGTGGGAGAGACGGAGAGAAAGCTTGAGAGATGGAGAGAAAGTGTGAGAGATGGAGGGAAAGTGTGAGAGACGGAGAGAAAGTGAGAGGCATGGAGGGAAATTAGGAGAGATGGAGAGAAAGTGTGAGAGACGGAAGGAAAGAGTGAGAGACGGAGAGAGAGTGTGAGAGAAGGTAGGAAAATGTGAGAGATGGAGGGAAAGTGTGAGAGACGGAGAGAAAGTGTGAGAGATGGTGGGAAATTGTGAGAGATGGAAAGAAAGTGAGAGAGATGGAATAAAAGTTTGAAAGACGGAGGGAAAGTGTGAGGGATGGAGAGAAAGTGAGAGAGACGGGTAGAACATGTGAAGGACGGAATGAAAGTGTGAGAGATGGAGAGAAAGTGTGAGAAATGGAGGGAAATTGAGAGAGATGGAGAGAAAGTGTGAGAGATGGAGGGAAATTGAGAGAGATGGAGAGAAACTGTGAGAGATGGAGGGAAAGTGAGAGAGATGGAGAGAAACTGTGAGAGATGGAGGGAAAGTGCGAGTGATGGAAGGAAAGTGTGAGAGACTGTGAGAAAGTGAGAGAGACAGAGGGAAAGTGAGAGAGATGGAGAGCAAGTGTGAGAGACGGAGAGAAAGTGTGAGAGATGGAGGGAACGTGTGAGAGAGGGAGAAAAAGTGTGAGAGATGGAGGGAAAGTGAGGGAGACGGAGAGAAAGTGAGAGAGATGGAGAGGAAGTGTGAGAGACGGAGAGAAAGTGTAAGACACGGAGGGAAAGTGTGAGAGAATGAGGGAAAGTGTGAGAGACTGAAGCAAAGTGAGAGAGATGGAGAGGAAGTGTAAGAGATGGAGGGAAAGTGTGAGAGATGGAGGGAAACTGTTAGAGATGGAGGGAAAGTGTGAGAGACGGAGAGAAAGTGTGAGAGATGGAGGGAAACTGTTAGAGATGGAGGGAAAGTGTGAGAGACAGAGAGAAAGTGTGAGAGATGGAGGGAAACTGTTAGAGATGGAGGGAAAGTGTGAGAGACGGAGAGAAAGTGTGAGAGATGGAGGGAAACTGTTAGAGATGGAGGGAAAGTGTGAGAGACGGAGAGAAAGTGTGAGAGATGGAGGGAAAATGTGAGAGATTGAGGGAAATTGTGAGAGACAGAGAGAAAGTGAGAGAGATGGAGAGAAAGTGTGAGAGACGGAGGGAAAGTGTGAGAGATGGAGAGAAAGTGAGAGACATGGAGGGAAATTGAGAGAGATGGAGAGAAAGTGTGAGAGACGGAGAGAGAGATTGAGAGACGGTGGGAAAGTATGAGAGATGGAGGGAAAGTGTGAAAGATGCAGATAAATTGGGAGTGATGGAGGGAAAAGGTGAGAGATGGAGGGAAAGTGTGAGAGACGGAGGGAAAGTGTGAGAGAAGGAGGGAAAGTGTGAGAGACGGAGGGAAAGTGTGAAAGACGGAGAGAAAGTGTGAGAGATGGTGGGAAATTGTGAGAGATGGAAAGGAAGTGAGAGAGATGGAATAAAAGTTTGAAAGACGGAGGGAAATTGTGAGGGATGGAGAGAAAGTGAGAGAGACGGGTAGAACATGTGAAGGACAGAATGAAAGTGTGAGAGATGGAGAGAAAGTGTGAGACATGGAGAGAAATTAAGAAAAACGGAGATAAAGTGTGAGGGATGGAGTGAAAGTGTAAGAGACGGTGTGAAAGTGTGAGAGAAGGAGGGAAAATGTGAGAGATGGAGAGAAAGTGTGAGAGATGGAGAGAAAGTGTGAGAGTCTGAATGAAAGTGTGAGAGACGGAATGAAAGTGTGAGAGATGGAGGGAAAATGAGAGAGACGGAGAGAAAGTGTGAGAGAAGGAAAGAAAGTGTGAGAGATGGAGTGAACGTGTGAGAGACGGAGAAAAAGTGTGAGAGACGGAGGGAAAGTGTGAAAGATTGAGATAAAGTGTGAGAAATGGAGGGAAAGTGAGAGAGATGGAGAGAAAGTGTGAGAGATGGAGAGAAAGTGTGAAGATTGAGATAAAGTGTGAGAGATGGAGAGAAAGTGTGAGAGTCTGAATGAAAGTGTGAGAGACGGAATGAAAGTGTGAGAGATGGAGGGAAAATGAGAGAGACGGAGAAAAAGTGTGAGAGACGGAGGGAAAGTGTGAAGATTGAGATAAAGTGTGAGAAATGGAGAGAAAGTGATAGAGATGAGGAGAAATTTTGAGGGATGGAGAGAAATTGTGAGAGAAGGAGGGAAAGTGTGAGAGACAGAGGGAAAGTATGAGAGAAGGAGGGAAAGTGTGAGAGACAGAGGGAAAGTGAGAGACAGAGGGAAGGTGTGAAAGATGGAGATAAAGTCTGAGAGATGGAGGCAAAGTGTGAGAGATGGAGAGAAAGTGTGAGAGACAGAGGGAAAGTGTGAGAGACAGAGGGAAAGTGTGAGAGATGGAGAGAAAGTGTGAGAGACGGAAGGAAAGTGTGAGAGATGGAGGGAAAGTGTGAGAGATGGAGAGAAAGTGAGAGAGATGGAGAGAATGTGTGAGAGAAGGAGAGAAAGTGTTAGAGATGGAGAGAAAGTGAGAGACATGGAGGGAAATTGGGAGAGATGGAGAGAAAGTGTGAGAGACGGAAGGAAAGAGTGAGAGACGGAGAGAGAGTGTGAGAGAAGGTAGGAAAATGTGAGAGATGGAGGGAAAGTGTGAGAGACGGAGAGAAAGTGTGAGAGATGGTGGGAAATTGTGAGAGATGGAAAGAAAGTGAGAGAGATGGAATGAAAGTTTGAAAGACGGAGGGAAAGTGTGAGGGATGGAGAGAAAGTGTGAGAGATGGAGGGAAAGAGTGAGAGACGGAGAGAAAGTGAGAGAGATGGAGAGAATGTGTGAGAGAAGGAGAGAAAGTGTTAGAGATGGAGAGAAAGTGAGAGACATGGAGGGAAATTGGGAGAGATGGTGAGAAAGTGTGAGAGACGGAAGGAAAGAGTGAGAGACGGAGAGAGAGTGTGAGAGAAGGTAGGAAAATGTGAGAGATGGAGGGAAAGTGTGAGAGACGGAGAGAAAGTGTGAGAGATGGTGGGAAATTGTGAGAGATGGAAAGAAAGTGAGAGAGATGGAATGAAAGTTTGAAAGACGGAGGGAAAGTGTGAGGGATGGAGAGAAAGTGAGAGAGACGGGTAGAACATGTGAAGGACGGAATGAAAGTGTGAGAGATGGAGAGATTTTGTGAGAAATGGAGGGAAATTGAGAGAGATGGAGAGAAACTGAGAGTGATGGAGGGAAAGTGCAAGTGATGGAAGGAAAGTGTGAGAGACGGAGAGAAAGTGAGAGAGACAGAGGGAAAGTGAGAGAGATGGAGAGCAAGTGTGAGAGACGGAGAGAAAGTGTGAGTGATGGAGGGAACATGTGAGAGAGGGAGAAAAAGTGTGAGAGATGGAGGGAAAGTGTGGGAGACGGAGAGAAAGTGAGAGAGATGGAGAGGAAGTGTGAGAGATGGAGGGAAAGTGTAAGACACGGAGGGAAAGTGTGAGAGAATGAGAGAAAGTGTGAGAGACTGAAGCAAAGTGAGAGAGATGGAGAGGAAGTGTAAGAGATGGAGGGAAACTGTTAGAGATGGAGGGAAAGTGTGAGAGATGGAGGGAAAGTGTGAGAGTTGGAGAGAAAGTGTGAGAGATGGATGGAAAATGTGAGAGATTGAGGGAAATTGTGAGAGACAGAGAGAAAGTGAGAGAGATGGAGAGAATGTGTGAGAGACGGAGAGAAAGTGTTAGAGATGGAGAGAAAGTGAGAGACACGGAGGGAAATTGAGAAAGTGTGAGAGAAGGAGAGAGAGATTGAGAGACGGTGGGAAAGTATGAGAGATGGAGGGAAAGTGTGAAAGATGCAGATAATTAGGGAGAGATGGAGGGAAAATGTGAGAGATGGAGGGAAAGTGTGAGAGACGGAGGGAAAGTGTGAGAGAAGGAGGGAAAGTGTGAGAGACGGAGGGAAAGTGTGAAAGATGGAGATAAAGTGTGAGAAATGGAGGGAAAGTGAGAGAGATGGAGAGAAAGATTGAGAGACAGAGGGAAAGTGTGAGAGATGGAGGGAAAGAGTGAGAGACGGAGGGAAAGTGTGAGAGATGGAGGGAAAGTGTGAGAGACAGAGGGAAAGTGAGAGACACAGGGAAAGTGTGAAAGATGGAGATAAAGTCTGAGAGATGGAAGCAAAGTGATAGAGATGGAGAGAAAGTGTAAGAGATGGAGGGAAAGTGTGAAAGATGGAGAGAAAGTGTGAGAGATGTAGGGAAAGTGTGAGAGATGGAGAGAAAGTGTGAGAGATGGAGGGAAAGTGTGAGAGACGGCGAGAAAGTGTGAGAGACGGAGGGAAACTGTGGGAGACGGAGAGAAAGTGAGAGAGATGGAATGAAAGTGTGAAAGACGGAGGGAAAGTGTGAGGGACGGAGAGAAATTGAGAGAGACGGAGAGAACATGTGAGAGACGGAATGAAAGTGTGAGAGACGGAGAGAAAGTGTGAGAAACGGAGGGAAAGTGAGAGAGATGGAGAGAAAGAGTGAAAGATGGAGGGAAATTGAGAGAGATGGAGAGAAAGTGTGAGAGTTGGAGGGAAAGTGCGAGTGATGGATGGAAAGTGTGAGAGATGGAGAGAAAGTGAGAGAGACGGAGGGAAAGTGAGAGAGATGGAGAGCAAGTGTGAGAGACGGAGAGAAAGTGTGAGTGATGGAGGGAACGTGTGAGAGAGGGAGAAAAACTGTGAGAGATGGAGGGAAAGTGTGGGAGACGGAGAGAAAGTGAGAGAGATGGAGAGAATGTGTGAGAGAAGGAGAGAAAGTGTTAGAGACGGAGAGAAAGTGTGGGGGGAAATCATGGGGGGAAATCGAGAGAGATGGAGAGAAAGTGTGAGAGACGGAAGGAAAGTGTGAGAGACGGAGAGAGAGTGTGAGAGACGGTAAGAAAGTGTGACAGATGGTGGGAAAGTGTGAGAGATGGAGAGAAAGTGTGAGAGATGGAGGGAAAGTGTGAGAGACGGAGAGAAAGTGTGAAAGACGGAGGGAAAGTGTGAGGGACGGAGAGAAAGTGAGAGAGATGGAGAGAGAGTGTGAGAGACGGTAGGAAAGTGTGAGAGATGGAATGAAAGTTAGAGAGATGGAATGAACGTGTGAAAGACGGAGGGAAAGTTTGAGGGACGGAGAGAAACTGAGAGAGACGGAGAGAACATGTGAGAGATGGATTGAAAGTGTGAGAGACGGAGAGAAAGTGTGAGAGACGGAGAGAAAGTGTGAGAAACGGAGGTAAAGTGAGAGAGATGGAGAGAAAGTGTGAGAGATGGAGGGAAATTGAGAGAGATGGAGGGAAAGTGCGAGTGATGGAAGGAAAGTGTGAGAGACGGAGAGAAATTGAGAGAGACGAAGGGAAAGTGAGAGAGATGGAGAGCAAGTGTGAGAGACGGAGAGAGAGATTGAGAGACGGTGGGAAAGTATGAGAGATGGAGGGAACGTGTGAAAGAGGGAGAAAAGGTGTGAGAGATGGAGGGAAAGTGGGGGAGACGGAAAGAAAGTGAGAGAGATGGAGAGGAAGTGTGAGAGATGGAGGGAAAGTGTAAGAGATGGAGGGAATGTGCGAGACTGAGGGAAAATGTGAGAGACGGAGAGAAAGTGAGAGACAGGGAGCCAAATTGAGAGAGATGGAGAGAAAGTGTGAGAGACAGAGATAGAGATTGAGAGACGGTGGAAAAGTATGAGAGATGGAGGGAAAGTGTGAAAGATGCAGATAAATTGGGAGAGATGGAGGGAAAATGTGAGAGATGGAGGGAAAGTGTAAGAGACAGAGGGAAAGTGTGAGAGAAGGAGGGAAAGTGTGAGAGACGGAGGGAAAGTGCGAAAGATGGAGATAAAGTTTGCGAAATGGAGGGAAAGTGAGAGAGATGGAGAGAAAGTGTAAGAGATGGAGGGAATGTGTGAGAGATGGAGGGAAAGTGTGAGAGACAGAGGGAAAGTGAGAGACAGAGGGAAAGTGTGAAAAATGGAGATAAAGTCTGAGAGATGGAGGCAAAGTGTGAGAGACGGAGAGAAAGTGAGAGAGAAGGAGAGAAAGTGTTAGAGACGGAGAGAAATTGAGAGACATGGGCGGAAATTGAGAGAGATGGAGAGAAAGTGTGAGAGACGGAAGGAAAGTGTGAGAGACGGAGAGAAAGTGTGAGAGACGGAGAGAGAGTGTGAGAGACGGCAGGAAAGTGTGACAGATGGAGGGAAAGTGTGAGAGATGGAGAGAAAGTGTGAGAGATGGAGGGAAAGTGTGAGAGAAGGCGTGAAAGTGTGAGAGACGGAGGGAAACTGTGGGAGACGGAGAGAAAGTGAGAGAGATGGAATGAAAGTGTGAAAGACGGAGGGAAAGTGTGAGGGACGGAGAGAAATTGAGAGAGACGGAGAGAACATGTGAGAGACGGAATGAAAGTGTGAGAGACGGAGAGAAAGTTTGAGAAACGGAGGGAAATTGAGAGAGATGGAGAGAAAGAGTGAAAGATGGAGAGTAATTGAGAGAGATGGAGAGAAAGTGTGAGAGTTGGAGGGAAAGTGCGAGTGATGGATGGAAAGTGTGAGAGATGGAGAGAAAGTGAGAGAGACGGAGGGAAAGTGAGAGAGATGGAGAGCAAGTGTGAGAGACGGAGAGAAAGTGTGAGTGATGGAGGGAACGTGTGAGAGAGGGAGAAAAACTGTGAGAGATGGAGGGAAAGTGTGGGAGACGGAGAGAAAGTGAGAGAGATGGAGAGAATGTGTGAGAGAAGGAGAGAAAGTGTTAGAGACGGAGAGAAAGTGAGAGACATGGGGGGAAATTGAGAGAGATGGAGAGAAAGTGTGAGAGACGGAAGGAAATGTGTGAGAGACGGAGAGAGAGTGTGAGAGATGGAGAGAAAGTGTGGGAGATGGAGAGAAAGTGTGAGAGATGGAGGGAAATTCTGAGAGAAGGAGATAAAGTGTGAGAGACTGAGAGAATGTGTGAGAGATGGAGAGAAACTGTGGGAGACGGAGAGAAAGTGTGAAAGACGGAGGGAAAGTGTGAGGGACGGAGAGAAAGTGAGAGAGATGGAGAGAACATGTGAGAGATGGAATGAAAGTGTGAGAGACGGAGAGAAAGTGTGAGTGATGGAGGCAACGTGTGAGAGAGGGAGAAAAAGTGTGAGAGATGGAGGGAAAGTGTGAGAGTCGGAGAGAAAGTGACAGAGATGGAGAGGAAGTGTGAGATATGGAGGGAAAGTGTAAGAGACGGAGGGAAAGTGCGAGACTGAGGGAAAATGTGAGAGATGGAGGGAAAGTGAGGGAGACGGAGAGAAAGTGAGAGAGATGGAGAGGAAGTGTGAGAGACGGAGAGAAAGTGTAAGACACGGAGGGAAAGTGTGAGAGAATGAGGGAAAGTGTGAGAGACTGAAGCAAAGTGAGAGAGATGGAGAGGAAGTGTAAGAGATGGAGGGAAAGTGTGAGAGATGGAGGGAAACTGTTAGAGATGGAGGGAAAGTGTGAGAGACGGAGAGAAAGTGTGAGAGATGGAGGGAAACTGTTAGAGATGGAGGGAAAGTGTGAGAGACAGAGAGAAAGTGTGAGAGATGGAGGGAAACTGTTAGAGATGGAGGGAAAGTGTGAGAGACGGAGAGAAAGTGTGAGAGATGGAGGGAAAATGTGAGAGATTGAGGGAAATTGTGAGAGACAGAGAGAAAGTGAGAGAGATGGAGAGAAAGTGTGAGAGACGGAGGGAAAGTGTGAGAGATGGAGAGAAAGTGAGAGACATGGAGGGAAATTGAGAGAGATGGAGAGAAAGTGTGAGAGACGGAGAGAGAGATTGAGAGACGGTGGGAAAGTATGAGAGATGGAGGGAAAGTGTGAAAGATGCAGATAAATTGGGAGTGATGGAGGGAAAAGGTGAGAGATGGAGGGAAAGTGTGAGAGACGGAGGGAAAGTGTGAGAGAAGGAGGGAAAGTGTGAGAGACGGAGGGAAAGTGTGAAAGATGGAGAGAAAGTGTGAGAGATGGTGGGAAATTGTGAGAGATGGAAAGGAAGTGAGAGAGATGGAATAAAAGTTTGAAAGACGGAGGGAAATTGTGAGGGATGGAGAGAAAGTGAGAGAGACGGGTAGAACATGTGAAGGACGGAATGAAAGTGTGAGAGATGGAGAGAAAGTGTGAGACATGGAGAGAAATTAAGAAAAACGGAGATAAAGTGTGAGGGATGGAGTGAAAGTGTAAGAGACGGTGTGAAAGTGTGAGAGAAGGAGGGAAAATGTGAGAGATGGAGAGAAAGTGTGAGAGATGGAGAGAAAGTGTGAGAGTCTGAATGAAAGTGTGAGAGACGGAATGAAAGTGTGAGAGATGGAGGGAAAATGAGAGAGACGGAGAGAAAGAGTGAGAGAAGGAAAGAAAGTGTGAGAGATGGAGTGAACGTGTGAGAGACGGAGAAAAAGTGTGAGAGACGGAGGGAAAGTGTGAAAGATGGAGATAAAGTGTGAGAAATGGAGGGAAAGTGAGAGAGATGGAGAGAAAGATTGAGAGACAGAGGGAAAGTGTGAGAGATGGAGGGAAAGAGTGAGAGACGGAGGGAAAGTGTGAGAGATGGAGAGAAAGTGTGAGAGACAGAGGGAAAGTGTGAGAGATGGAGGGAAAGTGTGAGAGACAGAGGGAAAGTGAGAGACAGAGGGAAAGTGTGAAAGATGGAGATAAAGTCTGAGAGATGGAGGCAAAGTGATAGAGATGGAGAGAAAGTGTAAGAGATGGAGGGAAAGTGTGAAAGATGGAGAGAAAGTGTGAGAGATGTAGGGAAAGTGTGAGAGATGGAGAGACAGTGGGAGAGACGGAGAGAAAGTGTGAGAGATGGAGGGAAAGTGTGAGAGACGGAGAAAAAGTGAGAGAGATGGAGAGAATGTGTGAGAGAAGGAGAGAAAGTGTGAGAGACGGAGAGAAAGTGTGGGGGGAAATCATGCGGGGAAATCGAGAGAGATGGAGAGAAAGTGTGAGAGACGGAAAGAAAGTGTGAGAGACGGAGAGAGAGTGTGAGAGAAGGAGAGAAAGTGTTAGAGACGGAGAGAAAGTGAGAGACATGGGCTAAATTGAGAGAGATGGAGAGAAAGTGTGAGAGATGGAGGGAAAGTGTGAGAGACGGAGAGAAAGTGTGAAAGACGGAGGGAAAGTGTGAGGGACGGAGAGAAATTGAGAGAGACGGAGAGAACATGTGAGAGATGGAATGAAAGTGTGAGAGACGGAGAGAAATTGTGAAAAACGGAGGGAAAGTGAGAGAGATGGAGAGAAAGAGTGAAAGATGGAGGGAAATTGAGAGAGATGGAGAGAAATTGTGAGAGTTGGAGGGAAAGTGCGAGTGATGGATGGAAATTGTGAGAGACGGAGAGAAAGTGATAGAGACGGAGGGAAAGTGAGAGAGATGGAGAGCAAGTGTGAGAGACGGAGAGAAAGTGTGAGTGATGGAGGGAACGTGTGAGAGAGGGAGAAAAACTGTGAGAGATGGAGGGAAAGTGTGAGAGACGGAGAGAAAGTGACAGAGATGGAGAGGAAGTGTGAGATATGGAGGGAAAGTGTAAGAGACGGAGGGAAAGTGCGAGACTGAGGGAAAATGGGAGAGACGGAGGGAAAGTGAGAGAGATGGAGAGGAACTGTGAGAGATGGAGGGAAAGTGTGAGAGATGGAGGGAAAGTGTGAGAGATGGAGGGAAAGTGTGAGAGATGGAGGGAAAGTTTGAGAGAGAGAGGGAAAGTGACAGACAGAGGGAAAGTGTGAAAGATGGAGATAAAGTCTGAGAGATGGAGGCAAAGTGAGAGAGATGGAGAGAAAGTGTGAAAGATGGAGAGAAAGTGTGAGAGACGTAGGGAAAGTGTGAGAGACGGAGAGACAGTGGGAGAGACTGAGAGAAAGTGGGAGAGACGGAGATAAAGTGTGAGAGATTGAGAGAAAGTGTGAGAGATGGAGGGAAAGTGTGAGAGACGGAGAGAAAGTGAGAGAGATGGAGAGATTGGGTGAGAGAAGGAGAGAAAGTGTTAGAGACGGAGAGAAAGTGAGAGACATGGGCTAAATTGAGAGAGATGGAGAGAAAGTGTGAGAGACGGAAGGAAAGTGTGAGAGATGGAGGGAAAGTGTGAGAGTTGGAGAGAAAGTGTGAGAGATGGAGGGAAAGTGTGAGAGATGGAGGGAAATTGTGAGAGACAGAGAGAAAGTGAGAGAGATGGAGAGAATGTGTGAGAGACGGAGAGAATGTGTGAGAGATGGAGGGAACGTGTGAGAGAGGGAGAAAAAGTGTGAGAGATGGAGGGAAAGTGTGGGAGACGGAGAGAAAGTGAGAGAGATGGAGAGATAGTGAGAGAGATGGAGAGAATGTGTGAGAGAAGGAGAGAAAGTGTGAGAGACGGAGAGAAAGTGTGGGGGGAAATCATGCGGGGAAATCGAGAGAGATGGAGAGAAAGTGTGAGAGACGGAAAGAAAGTGTGAGAGACGGAGAGAGAGTGTGAGAGAAGGAGAGAAAGTGTTAGAGACGGAGAGAAAGTGAGAGACATGGGCTAAATTGAGAGAGATGGAGAGAAAGTGTGAGAGATGGAGGGAAAGTGTGAGAGACGGAGAGAAAGTGTGAAAGACGGAGGGAAAGTGTGAGGGACGGAGAGAAATTGAGAGAGACGGAGAGAACATGTGAGAGATGGAATGAAAGTGTGAGAGACGGAGAGAAATTGTGAAAAACGGAGGGAAAGTGAGAGAGATGGAGAGAAAGAGTGAAAGATGGAGGGAAATTGAGAGAGATGGAGAGAAATTGTGAGAGTTGGAGGGAAAGTGCGAGTGATGGATGGAAATTGTGAGAGACGGAGAGAAAGTGATAGAGACGGAGGGAAAGTGAGAGAGATGGAGAGCAAGTGTGAGAGACGGAGAGAAAGTGTGAGTGATGGAGGGAACGTGTGAGAGAGGGAGAAAAACTGTGAGAGATGGAGGGAAAGTGTGAGAGACGGAGAGAAAGTGACAGAGATGGAGAGGAAGTGTGAGATATGGAGGGAAAGTGTAAGAGACGGAGGGAAAGTGCGAGACTGAGGGAAAATGGGAGAGACGGAGGGAAAGTGAGAGAGATGGAGAGGAACTGTGAGAGATGGAGGGAAAGTGTGAGAGATGGAGGGAAAGTGTGAGAGATGGAGGGAAAGTGTGAGAGATGGAGGGAAAGTTTGAGAGAGAGAGGGAAAGTGACAGACAGAGGGAAAGTGTGAAAGATGGAGATAAAGTCTGAGAGATGGAGGCAAAGTGAGAGAGATGGAGAGAAAGTGTGAAAGATGGAGAGAAAGTGTGAGAGACGTAGGGAAAGTGTGAGAGACGGAGAGACAGTGGGAGAGACTGAGAGAAAGTGGGAGAGACGGAGATAAAGTGTGAGAGATTGAGAGAAAGTGTGAGAGATGGAGGGAAAGTGTGAGAGACGGAGAGAAAGTGAGAGAGATGGAGAGATTGGGTGAGAGAAGGAGAGAAAGTGTTAGAGACGGAGAGAAAGTGAGAGACATGGGCTAAATTGAGAGAGATGGAGAGAAAGTGTGAGAGACGGAAGGAAAGTGTGAGAGATGGAGGGAAAGTGTGAGAGTTGGAGAGAAAGTGTGAGAGATGGAGGGAAAGTGTGAGAGATGGAGGGAAATTGTGAGAGACAGAGAGAAAGTGAGAGAGATGGAGAGAATGTGTGAGAGACGGAGAGAATGTGTGAGAGATGGAGGGAACGTGTGAGAGAGGGAGAAAAAGTGTGAGAGATGGAGGGAAAGTGTGGGAGACGGAGAGAAAGTGAGAGATGGAGAGGAAGTGTGAGAGATGGAGGGAAATTGAGAGAGATGGAGGGAAAGTGAGAGAGACGGAGTGAAAGTGGGAGAGACGAAGGGAAAGTGAGACAGATGGAGGGAAAGTGCAAGAGACGGAGAGAAAGTGAGAGAGATGGAGGGAAAGTGTGAGAGACGGAGGGAAAGCAAGAGAGACTGAAGGAATGTGAGAGACGGAGAGAAAGTGTGAGAGACGGAGAGAAAGTGAGAGAGACGGTGGGATAGTCTGAGAGACGGAGAGAAAGTGTGAGACATGGAGAGAAATTAAGAAAAACGGAGATAAAGTGTGAGGGATGGAGTGAAAGTGTAAGAGACGGTGTGAAAGTGTGAGAGAAGGAGGGAAAATGTGAGAGATGGAGAGAAAGTGTGAGAGATGGAGGGAAAGTGAGAGAGATGGAGAGAAAGTGTGAGAGATGGAGAGAAAGTGTGAGAGTCTGAATGAAAGTGTGAGAGACGGAATGAAAGTGTGAGAGATGGAGGGAAAAAGAGAGAGACGGAGAAAAAGTGTGAGAGACGGAGGGAAAGTGTGAAGATTGAGATAAAGTGTGAGAAATGGAGAGAAAGTGAGAGAGATGAGGAGAAATTTTGAGGGATGGAGAGAAATTGTGAGAGAAGGAGGGAAAGTGTGAGAGACAGAGGGAAAGTATGAGAGAAGGAGGGAAAGAGTGAGAGACAGAGGGAAAGTGAGAGACAGAGGGAAGGTGTGAAAGATGGAGATAAAGTCTGAGAGATGGAGGCAAAGTGTGAGAGATGGAGAGAAAGTGTAAGAGACGGATGGAAAGTGTGAGAGACGGAGGGAAAGTGTGAGAGATGCAGAGACAGCGGGAGAGACGGAGAGAAAGTTTGAGAGATGGAGAGAAAGTGTGAAAGATGGAGGGAAAGTGTGAGAGAAGGAGAGAAAGTGTTAGAGATGGAGAGAAAGTGAGAGACATGGAGGGAAATTGGGAGAGATGGAGAGAAAGTGTGAGAGACGGAAGGAAAGAGTGAGAGACGGAGAGAGAGTGTGAGAGAAGGTAGGAAAATGTGAGAGATGGAGGGAAAGTGTGAGAGACGGAGAGAAAGTTTGAGAGATGGAGGGAAATTGAGAGAGATGGAGAGAAACTGTGAGAGATGGAGGGAAAGTGCGAGTGATGGAAGGAAAGTGTGAGAGACGGAGAGAAAGTGAGAGAGACAGAGGGAAAGTGAGAGAGATGGAGAGCAAGTGTGAGAGACGGAGAGAAAGTGTGAGAGATGGAGGGAACGTGTGAGAGAGGGAGAAAAAGTGTGAGAGATGGAGGGAAAGTGTGGGAGACGGAGAGAAAGTGAGAGAGATGGAGAGGAAGTGTGAGAGATGGAGGGAAAGTGTAAGACACGGAGGGAAAGTGTGAGAGAATGAGGGAAAGTGTGAGAGACTGAAGCAAAGTGAGAGAGATGGAGAGGAAGTGTAAGAGACGGAGGGAAACTGTTAGAGATGGAGGGAAAGTGTGAGAGATGGAGGGAAAGTGTGAGAGTTGGAGAGAAAGTGTGAGAGATGGAGGGAAAATGTGAGAGATTGAGGGAAATTGTGAGAGACAGAGAGAAAGTGAGAGAGATGGAGAGAATGTGTGAGAGACGGAGAGAAACTGTTAGAGATGGAGAGAAAGTGAGAGACACGGAGGGAAATTGAGAGACATGGAGAGAAAGTGTGAGAGACGGAGAGAGAGATTGAGAGACGGTGGGAAAGTATGAGAGATGGAGGGAAAGTGTGAAAGATGCAGATAAATTGGGAGAGATGGAGGGAAAATGTGAGAGATGGAGGGAAATTGTGAGAGACGGAGGGAAAGTGTGAGAGAAGGAGGGAAAGTGTGAGAGACGGAGGGAAAGTGTGAATGATGGTGATAAAGTGTGAGAAATGGAGGGAAAGTGAGAGAGATGGAGAGAAAGATTGAGAGACAGAGGGAAAGTGTTGAGAGATGGAGGGAAAGTGTGAGAAATGGAGGCAAAGTGAGAGAGATGGAGAGAAAGTGTGAGAGATGGAGAGAAAGTGTGAGAGTCTGAATGAAAGTATGAGAGAAGGAATGAAAGTGTGAGAGATGGAGGGAAAATGAGAGAGACGGAGAAAAAGTGTGAGAGACGGAGGGAAAGTGTGAAGATTGAGATAAAGTGTGAGAAATGGAGAGAAAGTGAGAGAGATGAGGAGAAATTTTGAGGGATGGAGAGAAATTGTGAGAGAAGGAGGGAAAGTGTGAGAGACAGAGGGAAAGTGTGAGAGAAGGAGAGAAAGTGTGAGAGACAGAGGGAAAGTGAGAGACAGAGGGAAGGTGTGAAAGATGGAGATAAAGTCTGAGAGATGGAGGCAAAGTGTGAGAGATGGAGAGAAAGTGTAAGAGACGGAGGGAAAGTGTGAGAGACGGAGGGAAAGTGTGAGAGATGCAGAGACAGTGGGAGAGATGGAGAGAAAGTGTGAGAGATGGAGAGAAAGTGTGAGAGATGGAGGGAAAGTGTGAGAGACGGAGAGAAAGTGGGAGAGATGGAGAGAATGTGTGAGAGAAGGAGAGAAAGTGTTAGAGATGGCGAGAAAGTGAGAGACATGGAGGGAAATTGGGAGAGATGGAGAGAAAGTGTGAGAGACGGAAGGAAAGAGTGAGAGACGGAGAGAGAGTGTGAGAGATGGTGGGAAATTGTGAGAGATGGAAAGAAAGTGAGAGAGATGGAATGAAAGTTTGAAAGACGGAGGGAAAGTGTGAGGGATGGAGAGAAAGTGAGAGAGATGGGTAGAACATGTGAAGGACGGAATGAAAGTGTGAGAGATGGAGAGAAATTGTGAGAAATGGAGGGAAATTGAGAGAGATGGAGGGAAATTGAGAGAGATGGAGGGAAATTGAGAGAGATGGAGGGAAATTGAGAGAGATGGAGGGAAAGTGTGAGAGAAGGAGGGATATTGAGAGAGATGGAGAGAAACTGTGAGTGATGGAGGGAAAGTGCGAGTGATGGAAGGAAAGTGTGAGAGACTGTGAGAAAGTGAGAGAGACAGAGGGAAAGTGAGAGAGATTGGGAGCAAGTGTGAGAGACGGAGAGAAAGTGTGAGAGATGGAGGGAACATGTGAGAGAGGGAGAAAAAGTGTGAGAGATGGAGGGAAAGTGTGGGAGACGGAGAGAAAGTGAGAGAGATGGAGAGGAAGTGTGAGAGATGGAGGGAAATTGAGAGAGATGGAGGGAAAGTGAGAGAGACGGAGTGAAAGTGGGAGAGACGAAGGGAAAGTGAGACAGAAAGAGGGAAAGTGCAAGAGACGGAGAGAAAGTGAGAGAGATGGAGGGAAAGTGTGAGAGACGGAGGGAAAGCAAGAGAGACTGAAGGAATGTGAGAGACGGAGAGAAAGTGTGAGAGACGGAGAGAAAGTGAGAGAGACGGTGGGATAGTCTGAGAGACGGAGAGAAAGTGTGAGACATGGAGAGAAATTAAGATAAACGGAGATAAAGTGTGAGGGATGGAGTGAAAGTGTAAGAGACGGTGTGAAAGTGTGAGAGAAGGAGGGAAAATGTGAGAGATGGAGAGAAAGTGTGAGAGATGGAGGGAAAGTGAGAGAGATGGAGAGAAAGTGTGAGAGATGGAGAGAAAGTGTGAGAGTCTGAATGAAAGTGTGAGAGACGGAATGAAAGTGTGAGAGATGGAGGGAAAATGAGAGAGACGGAGAAAAAGTGTGAGAGACGGAGGGAAAGTGTGAAGATTGAGATAAAGTGTGAGAAATGGAGAGAAAGTGAGAGAGATGAGGAGAAATTTTGAGGGATGGAGAGAAATTGTGAGAGAAGGAGGGAAAGTGTGAGAGACAGAGGGAAAGTATGAGAGAAGGAGGGAAAGTGTGAGAGACAGAAGGAAAGTGAGAGACAGAGGGAAGGTGTGAAAGATGGAGATAAAGTCTGAGAGATGGAGGCAAAGTGTGAGAGATGGAGAGAAAGTGTAAGAGACGGAGGGAAAGTGTGAGAGACGGAGGGAAAGTGTGAGAGATGCAGAGACAGTGGGAGAGACGGAGAGAAAGTGTGAGAGATGCAGAGAAAGTGTGAGAGACGGAGAGAAAGTGTGAGAGATGGAGAGAAAGTGTGAAAGATGGAGGGAAAGTGTGAGAGAAGGAGAGAAAGTGTTAGAGATGGAGAGAAAGTGAGAGACATGGAGGGAAATTGGGAGAGATGGAGAGAAAGTGTGAGAGACGGAAGGAAAGAGTGAGAGACGGAGAGAGAGTGTGAGAGAAGGTAGGAAAATGTGAGAGATGGAGGGAAAGTGTGAGAGACGGAGAGAAAGTGTGAGAGATGGAGGGAAATTGAGAGAGATGGAGAGAAACTGTGAGAGATGGAGGGAAAGTGCGAGTGATGGAAGGAAAGTGTGAGAGACGGAGAGAAAGTGAGAGAGACAGAGGGAAAGTGAGAGAGATGGAGAGCAAGTGTGAGAGACGGAGAGAAAGTGTGAGAGATGGAGGGAACGTGTGAGAGAGGGAGAAAAAGTGTGAGAGATGGAGGGAAAGTGTGGGAGACGGAGAGAAAGTGAGAGAGATGGAGAGGAAGTGTGAGAGATGGAGGGAAAGTGTAGGACACGGAGGGAAAGTGTGAGAGAATGAGGGAAAGTGTGAGAGACTGAAGCAAAGTGAGAGAGATGGAGAGGAAGTGTAAGAGATGGAGGGAAACTGTTAGAGATGGAGGGAAAGTGTGAGAGATGGAGGGAAAGTGTGAGAGTTGGAGAGAAAGTGTGAGAGATGGAGGGAAAGTGTGAGAGATGGAGGGAAAGTGTGAGAGTTGGAGAGAAAGTGTGAGAGATGGAGGGGAAATGTGAGAGATTGAGGGAAATTGTGAGAGACAGAGAGAAAGTGAGAGAGATGGAGAGAATGTGTGAGAGACGGAGAGAAACTGTTAGAGATGGAGAGAAAGTGAGAGATACGGAGGGAAATTGAGAGACATGGAGAGAAAGTGTGAGAGACGGAGAGAGAGATTGAGAGACGGTGGGAAAGTATGAGATATGGAGGGAAAGTGTGAAAGATGCAGATAAATTGGGAGAGATGGAGGGAAAATGTGAGAGATGGAGGGAAATTGTGAGAGACGGAGGGAAAGTGTGAGAGAAAGAGGGAAAGTGTGAGAGACGGAGGGAAAGTGTGAAAGATGGAGATAAAGTGTGAGAAATGGAGGGAAAGTGAGAGAGATGGAGAGAAAGATTGAGAGACAGAGGGAAAGTGTGAGAGATGGAGGGAAAGTGTGAGAAATGGAGGCAAAGTGAGAGAGATGGAGAGAAAGTGTGAGAGATGGAGAGAAAGTGTGAGAGTCTGAATGAAAGTATGAGAGAAGGAATGAAAGTGTGAGAGATGGAGGGAAAATGAGAGAGACGGAGAAAAAGTGTGAGAGACGGAGGGAAAGTGTGAAGATTGAGATAAAGTGTGAGAAATGGAGAGAAAGTGAGAGAGATGAGGAGAAATTTTGAGGGATGGAGAGAAATTGTGAGAGAAGGAGGGAAAGTGTGAGAGACAGAGGGAAAGTGTGAGAGAAGGAGAGAAAGTGTGAGAGACAGAGGGAAAGTGAGAGACAGAGGGAAGGTGTGAAAGATGGAGATAAAGTCTGAGAAATGGAGGCAAAGTGTGAGAGATGGAGAGAAAGTGTAAGAGACGGAGGCAAAGTGTGAGAGATGCAGAGACAGTGGGAGAGATGGAGAGAAAGTGTGAGAGATGGAGAGAAAGTGTGAGAGATGGAGGGAAAGAGTGAGAGATGGAGGGAAAGTGTGAGAGACGGAGAGAAAGTGGGAGAGATGGAGAGAATGTGTGAGAGAAGGAGAGAAAGTGTTAGAGATGGAGAGAAAGTGAGAGACATGGAGGGAAATTGGGAGAGATGGAGAGAAAGTGTGAGAGACGGAAGGAAAGAGTGAGAGACGGAGAGAGAGTGTGAGAGATGGTGGGAAATTGTGAGAGATGGAAAGAAAGTGAGAGAGATGGAATGAAAGTTTGAAAGACGGAGGGAAAGTGTGAGGGATGGAGAGAAAGTGAGAGAGATGGGTAGAACATGTGAAGGACGGAATGAAAGTGTGAGAGATGGAGAGAAATTGTGAGAAATGGAGGGAAATTGAGAGAGATGGAGGGAAATTGAGAGAGATGGAGGGAAATTGAGAGAGATGGAGGGAAATTGAGAGAGATGGAGGGAAAGTGTGAGAGAAGGAGGGATATTGAGAGAGATGGAGAGAAACTGTGAGTGATGGAGGGAAAGTGCGAGTGATGGAAGGAAAGTGTGAGAGACTGTGAGAAAGTGAGAGAGACAGAGGGAAAGTGAGAGAGATTGGGAGCAAGTGTGAGAGACGGAGAGAAAGTGTGAGAGATGGAGGGAACATGTGAGAGAGGGAGAAAAAGTGTGAGAGATGGAGGGAAAGTGTGGGAGACGGAGAGAAAGTGAGAGAGATGGAGAGGAAGTGTGAGAGATGGAGGGAAAGTGTAAGACACGGAGGGAAAGTGTGAGAGAATGAGGGAAAGTGTGAGAGACTGAAGCAAAATGAGAGAGATGGAGAGGAATTGTAAGAGATGGAGGGAAACTGTTAGAGATGGAGGGAAAGTGTGAGAGTTGGAGAGAAAGTGTGAGAGATGGAGGGAAAATGTGAGAGATTGAGGGAAATTGTGAGAGACAGAGAGAAAGTGAGAGAGATGGAGAGAATGTGTGAGAGACGGAGAGAAAGTGTTAGAGATGGAGAGAAAGTGAAAGACACGGAGGGAAATTGAGAAAGTGTGAGAGACGGAGAGAGAGATTGAGAGACGGTGGGAAAGTATGAGAGATGGAGGGAAAGTGTGAAAGATGCAGATAAATTGGGAGAGATGGAGGGAAAATGTGAGAGATGGAGGGAAAGTGTGAGAGACGGAGGGAAAGTGTGAGAGAAGGAGGGAAAGTGTGAGAGACGGAGGGAAAGTGTGAAAGATGGAGATAAAGTGTGAGAAATGGAGGGAAAGTGAGAGAGATGGAGAGAAAGATTGAGAGTCAGAGGGAAAGTGTGAGAGATGGAGGGAAAGTGTGAGAGACGGAGGGAAAGTGAGAGACAGAGGGAAAGTGTGAAAGATGGAGATAAAGTCTGAGAGATGGAGGCAAAGTGATAGAGATGGAGAGAAAGTGTAAGAGATGGAGGGAAACTGTTAGAGATGGAGGGAAAGTGTGAGAGACGGAGAGAAAGTGTGAGAGATGGAGGGAAAATGTGAGAGATTGAGGGAAATTGTGAGAGACAGAGAGAAAGTGAGAGAGATGGAGAGAAAGTGTGAGAGACGGAGGGAAAGTGTGAGAGATGGAGAGAAAGTGAGAGACATGGAGGGAAATTGAGAGAGATGGAGAGAAAGTGTGAGAGACGGAGAGAGAGATTGAGAGACGGTGGGAAAGTATGAGAGATGGAGGGAAAGTGTGAAAGATGCAGATAAATTGGGAGTGATGGAGGGAAAAGGTGAGAGATGGAGGGAAAGTGTGAGAGACGGAGGGAAAGTGTGAGAGAAGGAGGGAAAGTGTGAGAGACGGAGGGAAAGTGTGAGAGAAGGAGGGAAAGTGTGAGAGACGGAGAGAAATTGAGAGAGACGGAGAGAACATGTGAGAGACGGAATGAAAGTTTGAGAGACGGAGAGAAAGTGTGAGAAACGGAGGGAAATTGAGAGAGATGGAGAGAAAGAGTGAAAGATGGAGGGTAATTGAGAGAGATGGAGAGAAAGTGTGAGAGTTGGAGGGAAAGTGCGAGTGATGGATGGAAAGTGTGAGAGATGGAGAGAAAGTGTGAGAGACGGAGGGAAAGTGTGAAAGATGGAGATAAAGTTTGAGAAATGGAGGGAAAGTGAGAGAGATGGAGAGAAAGTTTGAGAGACAGAGGGCAAGTATGAGAGATGGAGGGAAAGTGTGAGAGACGGAGGGAAAGTGTGAGAAAAGGAGGGAAATTGTGAGAGACAGAGGGAAAGTGTGAAAGATGGAAATAAAGTCTGAGAGATGGAGGCAAAGTGAGAGAGATGGAGAGAAAGTGTAAGAGATGGAGGGAAATTGTGAAAGATGGAGAGAAAGTGTGAGAGATGTAGGGAAAGTGTGAGAGATGGAAAGATAGTGGGAGAGACGGAGAACAAGTTGGTGAGACGGAGAGAAAGTGTGAGAGATGGAGAGAAAGTGTGAGAGATGGAGGGAAAGTGTGAGAGACGGAGAGAAAGTGTGAGAGATGCAGAGAATGTGTGAGAGAAGGAGAGAAAGTGTTAGAGACGGAGAGAAAGTGAGAGACATGGGGGGAAATTGAGAGAGATGGAGAGAAAGTGTGAGAGACGGAAGGAAATGTGTGAGAGACGGAGAGAGAGTGTGAGAGAAGGTAGGAAAGTGTGAGAGATGGAGAGAAAGTGTGGGAGATGGAGAGAAAGTGTGAGAGATGGAGGGAAATTCTGAGAGAAGGAGATAAAGTGTGAGAGACTGAGAGAAAGTGTGAGAGATGGAGGGAAACTGTGGGAGACGGAGAGAAAGTGTGAAAGAAGGAGGGAAAGTGTGAGGGACGGAGAGAAAGTGAGAGAGACGGAGAGAACATGTGAGAGATGGAATGAAAGTGTGAGAGACGGAGAGAAAGTGTGAGTGATGGAGGCAACGTGTGAGAGAGGGAGAAAAAGTGTGAGAGATGGAGGGAAAGTGTGAGAGACGGAGAGAAAGTGACAGAGATGGAGAGGAAGTGTGAGATACGGAGGGAAAGTGTAAGAGACGGAGGGAAAGTGCGAGACTGAGGGAAAATGTGAGAGACGGAGGGAAAGTGTGAGAGATGGAGAGGAAGTGTGAGAGATGTAGGGAAAGTCTGAGAGACGGAGAGACAGTGGGAGAGACGGAGAGAAAGTTGGAGAGACGGAGAGAAAGTGTGAGAGATGGAGAGGAACTGTAAGAGATGGAGGGAAAGTGTGAGAGATGGAGGGAAAGTGTGAGAGATGGAGGGAAAGTGTGAGTGATGGAGGGAAAGTGTGAGAGACACAGAGAAAGTGACAGAGATGGAGGGAAAGTGAGAGAGATGGAGGGAATGTGTGAGAGACGGAGGGAAAGTGTGAGAGAAGGAGGGAAAGTTTGAGAGACAGAGGGAAATTGAGAGACAGAGGGAAAGAGTGAAAGATGGAGATGAAGTCTGAGAGATGGAGGCAAAGTGTGAGAGATGGAGAGAAAGTGTGAGAGATGGAGGCAAAGTGTGAAAGATGGAGAGAAAGTGTGAGAGATGTAAGGAAAGTGTGACAGATGGAGGGAAAGTGTGAGAGACGGAGAGAAAGTGAGAGAGATGGGGGGAAATTGAGAGAGGTGGAGAGAAAGTGTGAGAGATGGAGAGAAAGTGTGAGAGATGGAGACAGAGTGTCAGAGACGGTAGGAAAGTGTGAGAGATGGAATGAAAGTTAGAGAGATGGAATGAACGTGTGAAAGACGGAGGGAAAGTTTGAGGGACGGAGAGAAACTGAGAGAGACGGAGAGAACATGTGAGAGACGGATTGAAAGTGTGAGAGACGGAGAGAAAGTGTGAGAAACGGAGGGAAAGTGTGAGAAACGGAGGTAAAGTGAGAGAGATGGAGAGAAAGTGTGAGAGATGGAGGGAAATTGAGAGAGATGGAGGGAAAGTGCAAGTGATGGAAGGAAGGTGTGAGAGACGGAGAGAAATTGAGAGAGACGAAGGGAAAGTGAGAGAGATGGAGAGCAAGTGTGAGAGACGGAGAGAGATTGAGAGACGGTGGGAAAGTATGAGAGATGGAGGGAACGTGTGAGAGAGGGAGAAAAAGTGTGAGAGATGGAGGGAAAGTGTGGGAGACGGAAAGAAAGTGAGAGAGATGGAGAGGAAGTGTGAGAGATGGAGGGAAAGTGTAAGAGATGGAGGGAATGTGCGAGACTGAGGGAAAATGTGAGAGACGGAGAGAAAGTGTTAGAGATGGAGAGAAAGTGAGAGACAGGGAGGCAAATGGAGAGAGATGGAGAGAAAGTGTGAGAGATGGAGAGAAAGTGTGAGAGTCTGAATGAAAGTGTGAGAGACGGAATGAAAGTGTGAGAGATGGAGGGAAAATGGGAGAGACGGAGAGAAAGTGTGAGAGAAGGAAAGAAAGTGTGAGAGATGGAGTGAACGTGTGAGAGACGGAGAAAAAGTGTGAGAGACGGAGGGAAAGTGTGAAAGATTGAGATAAAGTGTGAGAAATGGAGGAAAGTGAGAGAGATGGAGAGAAAGTGTGAGAGATGGAGAGAAAGTGTGAAGATTGAGATAAAGTGTGAGAGATGGAGAGAAAGTGTGAGAGTCTGAATGAAAGTGTGAGAGACGGAATGAAAGTGTGAGAGATGGAGGGAAAATGAGAGAGACGGAGAAAAAGTGTGAGAGACGGAGGGAAAGTGTGAAGATTGAGATAAAGTGTGAGAAATGGAG
This sequence comes from Isurus oxyrinchus, assembly GCA_026770705.1. Classification (NCBI taxonomy): domain Eukaryota; kingdom Metazoa; phylum Chordata; class Chondrichthyes; order Lamniformes; family Lamnidae; genus Isurus; species Isurus oxyrinchus. Next base: position 29,167 of record JANJGN010002140.1, read on the forward strand.
AGAAAGTGAGAGAGATGAGGAGAAATTTTGAGGGATGGAGAGAAATTGTGAGAGAAGGAGGGAAAGTGTGAGAGACAGAGGGAAAGTATGAGAGAAGGAGGGAAAGTGTGAGAGACAGAGGGAAAGTGAGAGACAGAGGGAAGGTGTGAAAGATGGAGATAAAGTCTGAGAGATGGAGGCAAAGTGTGAGAGATGGAGAGAAAGTGTAAGAGACGGAGGGAAAGTGTGAGAGACAGAGGGAAAGTGTGAGAGATGGAGGGAAAGTGTGAGAGACGGAGAGAAAGTGAGAGAGATGGAGAGAATGTGTGAGAGAAGGAGAGAACGTGTTAGAGATGGAGAGAAAGTGAGAGACATGGAGGGAAATTGGGAGAGATGGAGAGAAAGTGTGAGAGACGGAAGGAAAGAGTGAGAGACGGAGAGAGAGTGTGAGAGAAGGTAGGAAAATGTGAGAGATGGAGGGAAAGTGTGAGAGACGGAGAGAAAGTGTGAGAGATGGTGGGAAATTGTGAGAGATGGAAAGAAAGTGAGAGAGATGGAATGAAAGTTTGAAAGACGGAGGGAAAGTGTGAGGGATGGAGAGAAAGTGAGAGAGACGGGTAGAACATGTGAAGGACGGAATGAAAGTGTGAGAGATGGAGAGATTTTGTGAGAAATGGAGGGAAAGTGAGAGAGATGGAGAGAAAGTGTGAGAGAAGGAGGGAAATTGAGAGAGATGGAGAGAAACTGAGAGTGATGGAGGGAAAGTGCAAGTGATGGAAGGAAAGTGTGAGAGACGGAGAGAAAGTGAGAGAGACAGAGGGAAAGTGAGAGAGATGGAGAGCAAGTGTGAGAGACGGAGAGAAAGTGTGAGAGATGGAGGGAACATGTGAGAGAGGGAGAAAAAGTGTGAGAGATGGAGGGAAAGTGTGGGAGACGGAGAGAAAGTGAGAGAGATGGAGAGGAAGTGTGAGAGATGGAGGGAAAGTGTAAGACACGGAGGGAAAGTGTGAGAGAATGAGAGAAAGTGTGAGAGACTGAAGCAAAGTGAGAGAGATGGAGAGGAAGTGTAAGAGATGGAGGGAAACTGTTAGAGATGGAGGGAAAGTGTGAGAGATGGAGGGAAAGTGTGAGAGTTGGAGAGAAAGTGTGAGAGATGGAGGGAAAATGTGAGAGATTGAGGGAAATTGTGAGAGACAGAGAGAAAGTGAGAGAGATGGAGAGAATGTGTGAGAGACGGAGAGAAAGTGTTAGAGATGGAGAGAAAGTGAGAGACACGGAGGGAAATTGAGAAAGTGTGAGAGAAGGAGAGAGAGATTGAGAGACGGTGGGAAAGTATGAGAGATGGAGGGAAAGTGTGAAAGATGCAGATAATTAGGGAGAGATGGAGGGAAAATGTGAGAGATGGAGGGAAAGTGTGAGAGACGGAGGGAAAGTGTGAGAGAAGGAGGGAAAGTGTGAGAGACGGAGGGAAAGTGTGAGAGACGGAGGGAAAGTGTGAGAGACGGAGGGAAAGTGAGAGAGATGGAGAGAAAGATTGAGAGACAGAGGGAAAGTGTGAGAGATGGAGGGAAAGAGTGAGAGACGGAGGGAAAGTGTGAGAGATGGAGGGAAAGTGTGAGAGACAGAGGGAAAGTGAGAGACAGAGGGAAAGTGTGAAAGATGGAGATAAAGTCTGAGAGATGGAGGCAAAGTGATAGAGATGGAGAGAAAGTGTAAGAGATGGAGGGAAAGTGTGAAAGATGGAGAGAAAGTGTGAGAGATGTAGGGAAAGTGTGAGAGACGGAGAGACAGTGGGAGAGACGGAGAGAAAGTGTGAGAGATGGAGGGAAAGTGTGAGAGACGGAGAAAAAGTGAGAGAGATGGAGAGAATGTGTGAGAGAAGGAGAGAAAGTGTTAGAGACGGAGAGAAAGTGTGGGGGGAAATCATGGGGGGAAATCGAGAGAGATGGAGAGAAAGTGTGAGAGACGGAAGGAAAGTGTGAGAGACGGAGAGCGAGTGTGAGAGACGGTAAGAAAGTGTGACAGATGGAGGGAAAGTGTGAGAGATGGAGAGAAAGTGTGAGAGATGGAGGGAAAGTGTGAGAGACGGAGAGAAAGTGTGAAAGACGGAGGGAAAGTGTGAGGGACGGAGAGAAAGTGAGAGAGATGGGGGGAAATTGAGAGAGGTGGAGAGAAAGTGTGAGAGATGGAGAGAAAGTGTGAGAGATGGAGAGAGAGTGTGAGAGACGGTAGGAAAGTGTGAGAGATGGAATGAAAGTTAGAGAGATGGAATGAACGTGTGAAAGACGGAGGGAAAGTTTGAGGGACGGAGAGAAACTGAGAGAGACGGAGAGAACATGTGAGAGACGGATTGAAAGTGTGAGAGACGGAGAGAAAGTGTGAGAAACGGAGGGAAAGTGTGAGAAACGGAGGTAAAGTGAGAGAGATGGAGAGAAAGTTGAGAGATGGAGGGAAATTGAGAGAGATGGAGGGAAAGTGCGAGTGATGGAAGGAAAGAGTGAGAGACGGAGAGAAATTGAGAGAGACGAAGGGAAAGTGAGAGAGATGGAGAGCAAGTGTGAGAGACGGAGAGAATGTGTGAGAGATGGAGGGAAAGTGAGAGAGACGGAGAGCAAGTGTGAGAGACGGAGAGAATGTGTGAGAGAAGGAGAGAAAGTGTTAGAGACGGAGAGAAAGTGAGAGACATGGGGGGAAATTGAGAGAGATGGAGAGAAAGTGTGAGAGACGGAAGGAAATGTGTGAGAGACGGAGAGAGAGTGTGAGAGACGGTAGGAAAGTGTGGGAGATGGAGAGAAAGTGTGAGAGATGGAGGGAAATTCTGAGAGAAGGAGATAAAGTGTGAGAGACTGAGAGAAAGTGTGAGAGATGGAGAGAAACTGTGGGAGACGGAGAGAAAGTGTGAAAGACGGAGGGAAAGTGTGAGGGACGGAGAGAAAGTGAGAGAGATGGAGAGAACATGTGAGAGATGGAATGAAAGTGTGAGAGACGGAGAGAAAGTGTGAGTGATGGAGGCAACGTGTGAGAGAGGGAGAAAAGGTGTGAGAGATGGAGGGAAAGTGTGAGAGTCGGAGAGAAAGTAACAGAGATGGAGAGGAAGTGTGAGATATGGAGGGAAAGTGTAAGAGATGGAGGGAAAGTGCGAGACTGAGGGAAAATGTGAGAGATGGAGGGAAAGTGAGGGAGACGGAGAGAAAGTGAGAGAGATGGAGAGGAAGTGTGAGAGACGGAGAGAAAGTGTAAGACACGGAGGGAAAGTGTGAGAGAATGAGGGAAAGTGTGAGAGACTGAAGCAAAGTGAGAGAGATGGAGAGGAAGTGTAAGAGATGGAGGGAAAGTGTGAGAGATGGAGGGAAACTGTTAGAGATGGAGGGAAAGTGTGAGAGACGGAGAGAAAGTGTGAGAGATGGAGGGAAACTGTTAGAGATGGAGGGAAAGTGTGAGAGACAGAGAGAAAGTGTGAGAGATGGAGGGAAACTGTTAGAGATGGAGGGAAAGTGTGAGAGACGGAGAGAAAGTGTGAGAGATGGAGGGAAAATGTGAGAGATTGAGGGAAATTGTGAGAGACAGAGAGAAAGTGAGAGAGATGGAGAGAAAGTGTGAGAGACGGAGGGAAAGTGTGAGAGATGGAGAGAAAGTGAGAGACATGGAGGGAAATTGAGAGAGATGGAGAGAAAGTGTGAGAGACGGAGAGAGAGATTGAGAGACGGTGGGAAAGTATGAGAGATGGAGGGAAAGTGTGAAAGATGCAGATAAATTGGGAGTGATGGAGGGAAAAGGTGAGAGATGGAGGGAAAGTGTGAGAGACGGAGGGAAAGTGTGAGAGAAGGAGGGAAAGTGTGAGAGACGGAGGGAAAGTGTGAAAGACGGAGAGAAAGTGTGAGAGATGGTGGGAAATTGTGAGAGATGGAAAGGAAGTGAGAGAGATGGAATAAAAGTTTGAAAGACGGAGGGAAATTGTGAGGGATGGAGAGAAAGTGAGAGAGACGGGTAGAACATGTGAAGGACGGAATGAAAGTGTGAGAGATGGAGAGAAAGTGTGAGACATGGAGAGAAATTAAGAAAAACGGAGATAAAGTGTGAGGGATGGAGTGAAAGTGTAAGAGACGGTGTGAAAGTGTGAGAGAAGGAGGGAAAATGTGAGAGATGGAGAGAAAGTGTGAGAGATGGAGAGAAAGTGTGAGAGTCTGAATGAAAGTGTGAGAGACGGAATGAAAGTGTGAGAGATGGAGGGAAAATGAGAGAGACGGAGAGAAAGAGTGAGAGAAGGAAAGAAAGTGTGAGAGATGGAGTGAACGTGTGAGAGAGGAGAAAAAGTGTGAGAGACGGAGGGAAAGTGTGAAAGATTGAGATAAAGTGTGAGAAATGGAGGGAAAGTGAGAGAGATGGAGAGAAAGTGTGAGAGATGGAGAGAAAGTGTGAAGATTGAGATAAAGTGTGAGAGATGGAGAGAAAGTGTGAGAGTCTGAATGAAAGTGTGAGAGACGGAATGAAAGTGTGAGAGATGGAGGGAAAATGAGAGAGACGGAGAAAAAGTGTGAGAGACGGAGGGAAAGTGTGAAGATTGAGATAAAGTGTGAGAAATGGAGAGAAAGTGAGAGAGATGAGGAGAAATTTTGAGGGATGGAGAGAAATTGTGAGTGAAGGAGGGAAAGTGTGAGAGACAGAGGGAAAGTATGAGAGAAGGAGGGAAGGTGTGAGAGACAGAGGGAAAGTGAGAGACAGAGGGAAGGTGTGAAAGATGGAGATAAAGTCTGAGAGATGGAGGCAAAGTGTGAGAGATGGAGAGAAAGTGTAAGAGACGGAGGGAAAGTGTGAGAGACGGAGGGAAAGTGTGAGAGACGGAGGGAAAGTGTGAGAGACAGAGGGAAAGTGAGAGACAGAGGGAATGTGTGAAAGATGGAGATAAAGTCTGAGAGATGGAGGCAAAGTGTGAGAGATGGAGAGAAAGTGTAAGAGACGGAGGGAAAGTGTGAGAGACAGAGGGAAAGTGTGAGAGATGGAGAGAAAGTGTGAGAGATGGAGGGAAAGTGTGAGAGATGGAGGGAAAGTGTGAGAGACGGAGAGAAAGTGAGAGAGATGGAGAGAATGTGTGAGAGAAGGAGAGAAAGTCTTAGAGATGGAGAGAAAGTGAGAGACATGGAGGGAAATTGGGAGAGATGGAGAGAAAGTGTGAGAGACGGAAGGAAAGAGTGAGAGACGGAGAGAGAGTGTGAGAGAAGGTAGGAAAATGTGAGAGATGGAGGGAAAGTGTGAGAGACGGAGAGAAAGTGTGAGAGATGGTGGGAAATTGTGAGAGATGGAAAGAAAGTGAGAGAGATGGAATGAAAGTTTGAAAGACGGAGGGAAAGTGTGAGGGATGGAGAGAAAGTGAGAGAGACGGGTAGAACATGTGAAGGACGGAATGAAAGTGTGAGAGATGGAGAGATTTTGTGAGAAATGGAGGGAAAGTGAGAGAGATGGAGAGAAAGTGAGAGAGATGGAGAGGAAGTGTGAGAGATGGAGGGAAAGTGTAAGACACGGAGGGAAAGTGTGAGAGAATGAGAGAAAGTGTGAGAGACTGAAGCAAAGTGAGAGAGATGGAGAGGAAGTGTAAGAGATGGAGGGAAACTGTTAGAGATGGAGGGAAAGTTTGAGAGATGGAGGGAAAGTGTGAGAGTTGGAGAGAAAGTGTGAGAGATGGATGGAAAATGTGAGAGATTGAGGGAAATTGTGAGAGACAGAGAGAAAGTGAGAGAGATGGAGAGAATGTGTGAGAGACGGAGAGAAAGTGTTAGAGATGGAGAGAAAGTGAGAGACACGGAGGGAAATTGAGAAAGTGTGAGAGAAGGAGAGAGAGTTTGAGAGACGGTGGGAAAGTATGAGAGATGGAGGGAAAGTGTGAAAGATGCAGATAATTAGGGAGAGATGGAGGGAAAATGTGAGAGATGGAGGGAAAGTGTGAGAGACGGAGGGAAAGTGTGAGAGAAGGAGTGAAAGTGTGAGAGACGGAGGGAAAGTGTGAAAGATGGAGATAAAGTGTGAGAAATGGAGGGAAAGTGAGAGAGATGGAGAGAAAGATTGAGAGACAGAGGGAAAGTGTGAGAGATGGAGGGAAAGAGTGAGAGACGGAGGGAAAGTGTGAGAGATGGAGGGAAAGTGTGAGAGACAGAGGGAAATTGAGAGACAGAGGGAAAGTGTGAAAGATGGAGATAAAGTCTGAGAGATGGAGGCAAAGTGATAGAGATGGAGAGAAAGTGTAAGAGATGGAGGGAAAGTGTGAAAGATGGAGAGAAAGTGTGAGAGATGTAGGGAAAGTGTGAGAGACGGAGAGACAGTGGGAGAGACGGAGAGAAAGTGTGAGAGATGGAGGGAAAGTGTGAGAGACGGAGAAAAAGTGAGAGAGATGGAGAGAATGTGTGAGAGAAGGAGAGAAAGTGTGAGAGACGGAGAGAAAGTGTGGGGGGAAATCATGGGGGGAAATCGAGAGAGATGGAGAGAAAGTGTGAGAGACGGAAGGAAAGTGTGAGAGACGGAGAGAGAGTGTGAGAGACGGTAGGAAAGTGTGACAGATGGAGGGAAAGTGTGAGAGATGGAGAGAAAGTGTGAGAGATGGAGGGAAAGTGTGAGAGACGGAGAGAAAGTGTGAAAGACGGAGGGAAAGTGTGAGGGACGGAGAGAAATTGAGAGAGACGGAGAGAACATGTGAGAGACGGAATGAAAGTGTGAGAGGCGGAGAGAAATTGTGAAAAACGGAGGGAAAGTGAGAGAGATGGAGAGAAAGAGTGAAAGATGGAGGGAAATTGAGAGAGATGGAGAGAAATTGTGAGAGTTGGAGGGAAAGTGCGAGTGATGGATGGAAAGTGTGAGAGACGGAGAGAAAGTGAGAGAGACGGAGGGAAAGTGAGAGAGATGGAGAGCAAGTGTGAGAGACGGAGAGAAAGTGTGAGTGATGGAGGGAACGTGTGAGAGAGGGAGAAAAAGTGTGAGAGATGGAGGGAAAGTGTGAGAGATGGAGGGAAAGTGTGAGAGACGGAGAGAAAGTGTGAAAGACGGAGGGAAAGTGTGAGGGACGGAGAGAAATTGAGAGAGACGGAGAGAACATGTGAGAGACGGAATGAAAGTGTGAGAGACGGAGCGAATTTGTGAAAAACGGAGGGAAAGTGAGAGAGATGGAGAGAAAGAGTGAAAGATGGAGGGAAATAGAGAGAAATGGAGAGAAATTGTGAGAGTTGGAGGGAAAGTGCGAGTGATGGATGGAAAGTGTGAGAGACGGAGAGAAAGTGAGAGAGACGGAGGGAAAGTGAGAGAGATGGAGAGCAAGTGTGAGAGACGGAGAGCAAGTGTGAGTGATGGAGGGAACGTGTGAGAGAGGGAGAAAAAGTGTGAGAGATGGAGGGAAAGTGTGAGAGACGGAGAGAAAGTGACAGAGATGGAGAGGAAGTGTGAGATATGGAGGGAAAGTGTAAGAGACGGAGGGAAAGTGCGAGACTGAGGGAAAATGGGAGAGACGGAGGGAAAGTGAGAGAGATGGAGAGGAACTGTGAGAGATGGAGGGAAAGTGTGAGAGATGGAGGGAAAGTGTGAGAGATGGAGGGAAAGTGTGAGAGAAGGAGGGAAAGGTTGAGAGAGAGAGGGAAAGTGACAGACAGAGGGAAAGTGTGAAAGATGGAGATAAAGTCTGAGAGATGGAGGCAAAGTGAGAGAGATGGAGAGAAAGTGTGAAAGATGGAGAGAAAGTGTGAGAGACGTAGGGAAAGTGTGAGAGACAGAGAGACAGTGGGAGTGACGGAGAGAAAGTGGGAGAGACGGAGATAAAGTGTGAGAGATTGAGAGAAAGTGTGAGAGATGGAGGGAAAGTGTGAGAGACGGAGAGAAAGTGAGAGAGATGGAGAGATTGTGTGAGAGAAGGAGAGAAAGTGTTAGAGACGGAGAGAAAGTGAGAGACATGGGGGGAAATTGAGAGAGATGGAGAGAAAGTGTGAGAGACGGAAGGAAAGTGTGAGAGATGGAGGGAAAGTGTGAGAGTTGGAGAGAAAGTGTGAGAGATGGAGGGAAAGTGTGAGAGATGGAGGGAAATTGTGAGAGACAGAGAGAAAGTGAGAGAGATGGAGAGAATGTGTGAGAGACGGAGAGAAAGGGTTAGAGATGGAGAGAAAGTGAGAGACACGGAGGGAAATTGAGAGAGATGGAGAGAAAGTGTGAGAGACGGAGAGAGAGATTGAGAGACGGTGGGAAAGTATGAGAGATGGAGGGAAAGTGTGAAAGATGCAGATAAATTGGGAGAGATGGAGGGAAAATGTGAGAGACGGAGGGAAAGTGTGAGAGAAGGAGGGAAAGTGTGAGAGACGGAGGGAAAGTGTGAGAGAAGGAGGGAAAGTGTGAGAGACGGAGAGAAATTGAGAGAGACGGAGAGAACATGTGAGAGACGGAATGAAAGTTTGAGAGACGGAGAGAAAGTGTGAGAAACGGAGGGAAATTGAGAGAGATGGAGAGAAAGAGTGAAAGATGGAGGGTAATTGAGAGAGATGGAGAGAAAGTGTGAGAGTTGGAGGGAAAGTGCGAGTGATGGATGGAAAGTGTGAGAGATGGAGAGAAAGTGTGAGAGACGGAGGGAAAGTGTGAAAGATGGAGATAAAGTTTGAGAAATGGAGTGAAAGTGAGAGAGATGGAGAGAAAGTTTGAGAGACAGAGGGCAAGTATGAGAGATGGAGGGAAAGTGTGAGAGACGGAGGGAAAGTGTGAGAAAAGGAGGGAAATTGTGAGAGACAGAGGGAAAGTGTGAGAGATGGAGGGAAAGTTTGAGAGACAGAGGGAAAGTGAGAGACAGAGGGAAAGTGTGAAAGATGGAAATAAAGTCTGAGAGATGGAAGCAAAGTGAGAGAGATGGAGAGAAAGTGTAAGAGACGGAGGGAAATTGTGAAAGATGGAGAGAAAGTGTGAGAGATGTAGGGAAAGTGTGAGAGACGGAAAGACAGTGGGAGAGACGGAGAACAAGTTGGTGAGACGGAGAGAAAGTGTGAGAGATGGAGAGAAAGTGTGAGAGATGGAGGGAAAGTGTGAGAGACGGAGAGAAAGTGAGAGAGATGGAGAGAATGTGTGAGAGAAGGAGAGAAAGTGTTAGAGACGGAGAGAAAGTGAGAGACATGGGGGGAAATTGAGAGAGATGGAGAGAAAGTGTGAGAGACGGAAGGAAATGTGTGAGAGACGGAGAGAGAGTGTGAGAGAAGGTAGGAAAGTGTGAGAGATGGAGAGAAAGTGTGGGAGATGGAGAGAAAGTGTGAGAGATGGAGGGAAATTCTGAGAGAATGAGAGAAAGTGTGAGAGACTGAGAGAAAGTGTGAGAGATGGAGGGAAATTCTGAGAGAAGGAGATAAAGTGTGAGAGACTGAGAGAAAGTGTGAGAGATGGAGGGAAACTGTGGGAGATGGAGAGGAAGTGTGAAAGAAGGAGGGAAAGTGTGAGGGACGGAGAGAAAGTGAGAGAGACGGAGAGAACATGTGAGAGATGGAATGAAAGTGTGAGAGACGGAGAGAAAGTGTGAGTGATGGAGGCAACGTGTGAGAGGAGGAGAAAAAGTGTGAGATATGGAGGGAAAGTGTGAGAGACGGAGAGAAAGTGACAGAGATGGAGAGGAAGTGTGAGATATGGAGGGTAAGTGTAAGAGACGGAGGGAAAGTGCGAGACTGAGGGAAAATGTGAGAGACGGAGGGAAAGTGTGAGAGATGGAGAGGAAGTGTGAGAGATGGAGGGAAAGTCTGAGAGACGGAGAGACAGTGGGAGAGACGGAGAGAAAGTTGGAGAGAAGGAGAGAAAGTGTGAGAGATGGAGAGGAACTGTGGGAGACGGAGAGAAAGTGTGAAAGACGGAGGGAAAGTGTGAGGGACGGAGAGAAAGTGAGAGAGATGGAGAGAACATGTGAGAGATGGAATGAAAGTGTGAGAGAGGGAGAGAAAGTGTGAGTGATGGAGGCAACGAGTGAGAGAGGGAGAAAAAGTGACAGAGATGGAGGGAAAGTGTGAGAGACGGAGAGAAAGTGAGAGAGACGGAGGGAAAGTGTGAGAGACGGAGAGAAAGTGACAGAGATGGAGAGGAAGTGTGAGATATGGAGGGAAAGTGTAAGAGACGGAGTGAAAGTGCGAGACTGAGGGAAAATGTGAGAGACGGAGGGAAAGTGTGAGAGATGGAGTGGAACTGTGAGAGATAGAGGGAAAGTCTGAGAGACGGAGAGACAGTGGGAGAGACGGAGAGAAAATTGGAGAGACGGAGAGAAAGTGTGAGAGATGGAGAGGAACTGTAAGAGATGGAGGGAAAGTGTGAGAGATGGAGGGAAAGTGTGAGAGATGGAGGGAAAGTGTGAGTGATGGAGGGAAAGTGTGAGAGACACAGAGAAAGTGACAGAGATGGAGGGAAAGTGAGAGAGGTGGAAGGAATGTGTGAGAGAAGGAGGGAAAGTGTGAGAGAAGGAGGGAAAGTTTGAGAGACAGAGGGAAATTGAGAGACAGAGGGAAAGTGTGAAAGATGGAGATAAAGTCTGAGAGATGGAGGCAAAGTGAGAGAGATGGAGAGAAAGTGTGAGAGATGGAGAGAAAGTTTGAGAGATGTAGGGAAAGTGAGAGAGATGGAGAGAAAGAGTGAAAGATGGAGGGAAATTGAGAGAGATGGAGAGAAATTGTGAGAGTTGGAGGGAAAGTGCGAGTGATGGATGGAAAGCGTGAGAGACGGAGAGAAAGTGAGAGAGACGGAGGGAAAGTGAGAGAGATGGAGAGCAAGTGTGAGAGACGGAGAGAAAGTGTGAGTGATGGAGGGAACGTGTGAGAGAGGGAGAAAAAGTGTGAGAGATGGAGGGAAAGTGACAGAGATGGAGAGGAAGTGTGAGATATGGAGGGAACGTGTTAGAGACGGAGGGAAAGTGAGAGAGATGGAGAGGAAGTGTGAGAGATGGAGGGAAAGTGAGAGAGATGGAGAGGAACTGTGAGAGATGGAGGGAACGTGTTAGAGACGGAGGGAAAGTGAGAGAGATGGAGAGAAAGTGTGAGAGATGGAGGGTAAGTGTGAGAGATGGAGGGAAAGTGTGAGAGATGGAGGGAAAGTGAGAGAGATGGAGATAAAGTCTGAGAGATGGAGGCAAACTGAGAGAGATGGAGAGAAAGTGTGAAAGATGGAGAGAAAGTGTGAGAGATGTAGGGAAAGTGTGAGAGACGGAGAGACAGTGCGAGAGACGGAGAGAAAGTGGGAGAGACGGAGATAAAGTGTGAGAGATTGAGAGAAAGTGTGAGAGATGGAGGGAAAGTGTGAGAGACGGAGAGAAAGTGAGAGAGATGGAGAGATTGTGTGAGAGAAGGAGAGAAAGTGTTAGAGACGGAGAGAAAGTGAAAGACATGGGGGGAAATTGAGAGAGATGGAGAGAAAGTGTGAGAGACAGAAGGAAAGTGTGAGAGATGGAGGGAAAGTGTGAGAGTTGGAGAGAAAGTGTGAGAGATGGAGGCAAAGTGTGAGAGATGGAGGGAAATTGTGAGAGACAGAGAGAAAGTGAGAGAGACGGAGAGAATGTGTGAGAGACGGAGAGAAAGGGTTAGAGATGGAGAGAAAGTGAGAGACACGGAGGGAAATTGAGAGAGATGGAGAGAAAGTGTGAGAGACGGAGAGAGAGATTGAGAGACGGTGGGAAAGTATGAGAGATGGAGGGAAAGTGTGAAAGATGCAGATAAATTGGGTGAGATGGAGGGAAAATGTGAGAGATGGAGGGAAAGTGTGAGAGACGGAGGGAAAGTGTGAGAGAAGGAGGGAAAGTGTGAGAGACGGAGGGAAAGTGTGAAAGATGGAGATAAAGTTTGAGAAATGGAGGGAAAGTGAGAGAGATGGAGAGAAAGTTTGAGAGACAGAGGGCAAGTATGAGAGATGGAGGGAAAGTGTGAGAGACGGAGGGAAAGTGTGAGAGAAGGAGGGAAAGTTTGAGAGACAGAGGGAAAGTGAGAGACAGAGGGAAAGTGTGAAAGATGGAGATAAAGTCTGAGAGATGGAGGCAAAGTGAGAGAGATGGAGAGAAAGTGTGAGAGATGTAGGGAAAGTGTGAGAGACGGAGAGACAGTGGGAGAGACGGAGAGAAAGTGGGAGAGACGGAGAAGAAGTTGGCGAGACGGAGAGAAAGTGTGAGAGATGGAGAGAAAGTGTGAGAGATGGAGGGAAAGTGTGAGAGATGGAGAGAAAGTGAGAGAGATGGAGAGAATGTGTGAGAGAAGGAGAGAAATTGTTAGAGACGGAGAGAAAGTGAGAGACATGGGGGGAAATTGAGAGAGATGGAGAGAAATTGTGAGAGACGGAAGGAAATGTGTGAGAGACGGAGAGAGAGTGTGAGAGATGGTAGGAAAGTGTGAGAGATGGAGGGAAAGTGTGGGAGATGGAGAGAAAGTGTGAGAGATGGAGGGAAATTCTGAGAGAAGGAGATAAAGTGTGAGAGACTGAGAGAAAGTGTGAGAGATGGAGAGAAACTGTGGGAGACGGAGAGAAAGTGTGAAAGACGGAGGGAAAGTGTGAGGGACGGAGAGAAAGTGAGAGAGATGGAGAGAACATGTGAGAGATGGAATGAAAGTGTGAGAGATGGAGGGAAATTCTGAGAGAAGGAGATAAAGTGTGAGAGACTGAGAGAAAGTGTGAGAGATGGAGAGAAATTGTGAGAGATGGAGGGAAAGTGTGAGAGATGGAGGGAAAGTGTGGGAGATGGAGAGAAAGTGTGAGAGATGGAGGGAAATTCTGAGAGAATGAGAGAAAGTGTGAGAGACGGAGAGAAAGTGTGAGTGATGGAGGCAACGTGTGAGAGACGGAATGAAAGTGTGAGAGACGGAGAGAAAGTGTGAGAAACGGAGGGAAAGTGAGAGAGATGGAGAGAAAGAGTGAAAGAAGGAGGCTAATTGAGAGAGATGGAGAGAAAGTGTGAGAGTTGGAGGGAAAGTGCGAGTGATGGATGGAAAGTGTGAGAGATGGAGAGAAAGTGAGAGAGACGGAGGGAAAGTGAGAGAGATGGAGAGCAAGTGTGAGAGACGGAGAGAAAGTGTGAGTGATGGAGGGAACGTGTGAGAGAGGGAGAAAAAGTGTGAGAGATGGAGGGAAAGTGTGGGAGATGGAGAGAAAGTGAGAGAGATGGAGGGAAAGAGTGAGAGACGGAGAGAAAGTGAGAGAGATGGAGAGAATGTGTGAGAGAAGGAGAGAAAGTGTTAGAGACGGAGAGAAAGTGAGAGACATGGGGGGAAATTGAGAGAGATGGAGAGAAAGTGTGAGAGACGGAAGGAAATGTGTGAGAGACGGAGAGAGAGTATGAGAGAAGGTAGGAAAGTGTGAGAGATGGAGGGAAAGTGTGGGAGATGGAGAGAAAGTGTGAGAGATGGAGGGAAATTCTGAGAGAAGGAGATAAAGTGTGAGAGACTGAGAGAAAGTGTGAGAGATGGAGAGAAACTGTGGGAGACGGAGAGAAAGTGTGAAAGACGGAGGGAAAGTGTGAGGGACGGAGAGAAAGTGAGAGAGATGGAGAGAACATGTGAGAGATGGAATGAAAGTGTGAGAGACGGAGAGAAAGTGTGAGTGATGGATGCAACGTGTGAGAGAGGGAGAAAAAGTGTCAGAGATGGAGGGAAAGTGTGAGAGACGGAGAGAAAGTGACAGAGATGGAGAGGAAGTGTGAGATATGGAGGGAAAGTGTAAGAGACGGAGGGAAAGTGCGAGACTGAGGGAAAATGTGAGAGACCGAGGGAAAGTGTGAGAGATGGAGTGGAACTGTGAGAGATGGAGGGACAGTCTGAGAGATGGAGAGACAGTGGGAGAGACGGAGAGAAAATTGGAGAGACGGAGAGAAAGTGTGAGAGATGGAGAGGAACTGTAAGAGATGGAGGGAAAGTCTGAGAGATGGAGGCAAAGTGAGAGAAATGGAGAGAAAGTGTGAGAGACGGAGGGAAAGTGAGAGAGATGGAGAGAAAGAGTGAAAGATGGAGGGAAATTGAGAGAGATGGAGAGAAATTGTGAGAGTTGGAGGGAAAGTGCGAGTGATGGATGGAAAGCGTGAGAGACGGAGAGAAAGTGAGAGAGACGGAGGGAAAGTGAGAGAGATGGAGAGCAAGTGTGAGAGACGGAGAGAAAGTGTGAGTGATGGAGGGAACGTGTGAGAGAGGGAGAAAAAGTGTGAGAGATGGAGGGAAAGTGACAGAGATGGAGAGGAAGTGTGAGATATGGAGGGAACGTGTTAGAGACGGAGGGAAAGTGAGAGAGATGGAGAGGAAGTGTGAGAGATGGAGGGAAAGTGAGAGAGATGGAGAGGAACTGTGAGAGATGGAGGGTAAGTGTGAGAGATGGAGGGAAAGTGTGAGAGATGGAGGGAAAGTGATAGAGATGGAGAGAAAGTGTGAAAGATGGAGAGAAAGTGTGAGAGATGTAGGGAAAGTGTGAGAGACGGAGAGACAGTGCGAGAGACGGAGAGAAAGTGGGAGAGACGGAGATAAAGTGTGAGAGATTGAGAGAAAGTGTGAGAGATGGAGGGAAATTGTGAGAGACAGAGAGAAAGTGAGAGAGACGGAGAGAAAGTGTTAGAGATGGAGAGAAAGTGAGAGACAGGGAGGGAAATTGAGAGAGATGGAGAGAAAGTGTGAGAGACGGAGAGAGAGATTGAGAGACGGTGGAAAAGTATGAGAGATGGAGGTAAAGTGTGAAAGATGCAGATAAATTGGGAGAGATGGAGGGAAAACGTGAGAGATGGAGGGAAAGTGTGAGAGACGGAGGGAAAGTGTGAGAGAAGGAGGGAAAGTGTGAGAGACGGAGGGAAAGTGCGAAAGATGGAGATAAAGTGTGCGAAATGGAGGGAAAGTGAGAGAGATGGAGAGAAAGTGTAAGAGATGGAGGGAAAGTGTGAGAGATGGAGGGAAAGTGTGAGAGACAGAGGGAAAGTGAGAGACAGAGGGAAAGTGTGAAAAATGGAGATAAAGTCTGAGAGATGGAGGCAAAGTGTGAGAGACGGAGAGAAAGTGAGAGAGATGGAGAGAATGTGTGAGAGAAGGAGAGAAAGTGTTAGAGACGGAGAGAAATTGAGAGACATGGGGGGAAATTGAGAGAGATGGAGAGAAAGTGTGAGAGATGGAAGGAAAGTGTGAGAGACGGAGAGAAAGTGTGAGAGACGGAGAGAGAGTGTGAGAGACGGCAGGAAAGTGTGACAGATGGAGGGAAAGTGTGAGAGATGGAGAGAAAGTGTGAGAGATGGAGGGAAAGTGTGAGAGACGGCGAGAAAGTGTGAGAGACGGAGGGAAACTGTGGGAGACGGAGAGAAAGTGAGAGAGATGGAATGAAAGTGTGAAAGACGGAGGGAAAGTGTGAGGGACGGAGAGAAATTGAGAGAGACGGAGAGAACATGTGAGAGACGGAATGAAAGTGTGAGAGACGGAGAGAAAGTGTGAGAAACGGAGGGAAAGTGAGAGAGATGGAGAGAAAGAGTGAAAGAAGGAGGGTAATTGAGAGAGATGGAGAGAAAGTGTGAGAGTTGGAGGGAAAGTGCGAGTGATGGATGGAAAGTGTGAGAGATGGAGAGAAAGTGAGAGAGACGGAGGGAAAGTGAGAGAGATGGAGAGCAAGTGTGAGAGACGGAGAGAAAGTGTGAGTGATGGAGGGAACGTGTGAGAGAGGGAGAAAAAGTGTGAGAGATGGAGGGAAAGTGTGGGAGATGGAGAGAAAGTGAGAGAGATGGAGGGAAAGAGTGAGAGACGGAGAGAAAGTGAGAGAGATGGAGAGAATGTGTGAGAGAAGGAGAGAAAGTGTTAGAGACGGAGAGAAAGTGAGAGACATGGGGGGAAATTGAGAGAGATGGAGAGAAAGTGTGAGAGACGGAAGGAAATGTGTGAGAGACGGAGAGAGAGTGTGAGAGAAGGTAGGAAAGTGTGAGAGATGGAGGGAAAGTGTGGGAGATGGAGAGAAAGTGTGAGAGATGGAGGGAAATTCTGAGAGAAGGAGATAAAGTGTGAGAGACTGAGAGAAAGTGTGAGAGATGGAGAGAAAGTGTGAAAGACGGAGGGAAAGTGTGAGGGACGGAGAGAAAGTGAGAGAGATGGAGAGAACATGTGAGAGATGGAGGGAAAGTGTGAGAGACGGAGAGAAAGTGTGAGTGATGGATGCAACGTGTGAGAGAGGGAGAAAAAGTGTGAGAGATGGAGGGAAAGTCTGAGAGACGGAGAGAAAGTGACAGAGATGGAGAGGAAGTGTGAGATATGGAGGGAAAGTGTAAGAGACGGAGGGAAAGTGCGAGACTGAGGGAAAATGTGAGAGACGGAGGGAAAGTGTGAGAGATGGAGTGGAACTGTGAGAGATGGAGGGAAAGTCTGAGAGACGGAGAGACAGTGGGAGAGACGGAGAGAAAATTGGAGAGACGGAGAGAAAGTGTGAGGGATGGAGAGGAACTGTAAGAGATGGAGGGAAAGTGTGAGAGATGGAGGGAAAGTGTGAGAGATGGAGGGAAAGTGTGAGTGATGGAGGGAAAGTGTGAGAGACACAGAGAAAGTGACAGAGATGGAGGGAAAGTGAGAGAGATGGAAGGAATGTGTGAGAGATGGAGGGAAAGTGTGAGAGAAGGAGGGAAAGTGTGAGAGATGGAGGGAAAGTGTGAGAGACACAGAGAAAGTGACAGAGATGGAGGGAAAGTGAGAGAGGTGGAAGGAATGTGTGAGAGACAGAGGGAAAGTGTGAGAGAAGGAGGGAAAGTTTGAGAGACAGAGGGAAATTGAGAGACAGAGGGAAAGTGTGAAAGATGGAGATAAAGTCTGAGAGATGGAGGCAAAGTGAGAGAGATGGAGAGAAAGTGTGAGAGATGGAGAGAAAGTGTGAGAGATGTAGGGAAAGTGAGAGAGATGGAGAGAAAGAGTGAAAGATGGAGGGAAATTGAGAGAGATGGAGAGAAATTGTGAGAGTTGGAAGGAAAGTGCGAGTGATGGATGGAAAGCGTGAGAGACGGAGAGAAAGTGAGAGAGACGGAGGGAAAGTGAGAGAGATGGAGAGCAAGTGTGAGAGACGGAGAGAAAGTGTGAGTGATGGAGGGAACGTGTGAGAGAGGGAGAAAAAGTGTGAGAGATGGAGGGAAAGTGACAGAGATGGAGAGGAAGTGTGAGATATGGAGGGAACGTGTTAGAGACGGAGGGAAAGTGAGAGAGATGGAGAGGAAGTGTGAGAGATGGAGGGAAAGTGAGAGAGATGGAGAGGAACTGTGAGAGATGGAGGGTAAGTGTGAGAGATGGAGGGAAAGTGTGAGAGATGGAGGGAAAGTGAGAGAGATGGAGATAAAGTCTGAGAGATGGAGGCAAACTGAGAGAGATGGAGAGAAAGTGTGAAAGATGGAGAGAAAGTGTGAGAGATGTAGGGAAAGTGTGAGAGACGGAGAGACAGTGCGAGAGACGGAGAGAAAGTGGGAGAGACGGAGATAAAGTGTGAGAGATTGAGAGAAAGTGTGAGAGATGGAGGGAAAGTGTGAGAGACGGAGAGAAAGTGAGAGAGATGGAGAGATTGTGTGAGAGAAGGAGAGAAAGTGTTAGAGACGGAGAGAAAGTGAGAGACATGGGGGGAAATTGAGAGAGATGGAGAGAAAGTGTGAGAGACAGAAGGAAAGTGTGAGAGATGGAGGGAAAGTGTGAGAGTTGGAGAGAAAGTGTGAGAGATGGAGGCAAAGTGTGAGAGATGGAGGGAAATTGTGAGAGACAGAGAGAAAGTGAGAGAGACGGAGAGAATGTGTGAGAGACGGAGAGAAAGGGTTAGAGATGGAGAGAAAGTGAGAGACACGGAGGGAAATTGAGAGAGATGGAGAGAAAGTGTGAGAGACGGAGAGAGAGATTGAGAGACGGTGGGAAAGTATGAGAGATGGAGGGAAAGTGTGAAAGATGCAGATAAATTGGGTGAGATGGAGGGAAAATGTGAGAGATGGAGGGAAAGTGTGAGAGACGGAGGGAAAGTGTGAGAGAAGGAGGGAAAGTGTGAGAGACGGAGGGAAAGTGTGAGAGAAAGAGGGAAAGTGTGAGAGACGGAGGGAAAGTGTGAAAGATGGAGATAAAGTTTGAGAAATGGAGGGAAAGTGAGAGAGATGGAGAGAAAGTTTGAGAGACAGAGGGCAAGTATGAGAGATGGAGGGAAAGTGTGAGAGACGGAGGGAAAGTGTGAGAGAAGGAGGGAAAGTTTGAGAGACAGAGGGAAAGTGAGAGACAGAGGGAAAGTGTGAAAGATGGAGATAAAGTCTGAGAGATGGAGGCAAAGTGTGAAAGATGGAGAGAAAGTGTGAGAGATGTAGGGAAAGTGTGAGAGACGGAGAGACAGTGGGAGAGACGGAGAGAAAGTGGGAGAGACGGAGAAGAAGTTGGCGAGACGGAGAGAAAGTGTGAGAGATGGAGAGAAAGTGTGAGAGATGGAGGGAAAGTGTGAGAGATGGAGAGATAGTGAGAGAGATGGAGAGAATGTGTGAGAGAAGGAGAGAAAGTGTTAGAGACGGAGAGAAAGTGAGAGACATGGGGGGAAATTGAGAGAGATGGAGAGAAATTGTGAGAGACGGAAGGAAATGTGTGAGAGACGGAGAGAGAGTGTGAGAGACGGTAGGAAAGTGTGAGAGATGGAGGGAAAGTGTGAGAGATGGAGGGAAATTCTGAGAGAATGAGAGAAAGTGTGAGAGACTGAGAGAAAGTGTGAGAGATGGAGAGGAAGTGAGAGAGACGGAGAGAACATGTGAGAGATGGAATGAAAGTGTGAGAGACGGAGAGAAAGTGTGAGTGATGGAGGCAACGTGTGAGAGAGGGAGAAAAAGTGTGAGAGATGGAGGGAACATGTGAGAGACGGAATGAAAGTGTGAGAGACGGAGAGAAAGTGTGAGAAACGGAGGGAAAGTGAGAGAGATGGAGAGAAAGAGTGAAAGAAGGAGGGTAATTGAGAGAGATGGAGAGAAAGTGTGAGAGTTGGAGGGAAAGTGCGAGTGATGGATGGAAAGTGTGAGAGATGGAGAGAAAGTGAGAGAGACGGAGGGAAAGTGAGAGAGATGGAGAGCAAGTGTGAGAGACGGAGAGAAAGTGTGAGTGATGGAGGGAACGTGTGAGAGAGGGAGAAAAAGTGTGAGAGATGGAGGGAAAGTGTGGGAGATGGAGAGAAAGTGAGAGAGATGGAGGGAAAGAGTGAGAGATGGAGAGAAAGTGAGAGAGATGGAGAGAATGTGTGAGAGAAGGAGAGAAAGTGTTAGAGACGGAGAGAAAGTGAGAGACATTGGGGGAAATTGAGAGAGATGGAGAGAAAGTGTGAGAGACGGAAAGAAATGTGTGAGAGACGGAGAGAGAGTGTGAGAGAAGGTAGGAAAGTGTGAGAGATGGAGGGAAAGTGTGGGAGATGGAGAGAAAGTGTGAGAGATGGAGGGAAATTCTGAGAGAAGGAGATAAAGTGTGAGAGACTGAGAGAAAGTGTGAGAGATGGAGAGAAACTGTGGGAGACGGAGTGAAAGTGTGAAAGACGGAGGGAAAGTGTGAGGGACGGAGAGAAAGTGAGAGAGATGGAGAGAACATGTGAGAGATGGAATGAAAGTGTGAGAGAAGGAGAGAAAGTGTGAGTGATGGATGCAACGTGTGAGAGAGGGAGAAAAAGTGTGAGAGATGGAGGGAAAGTGTGAGAGACGGAGAGAAAGTGACAGAGATGGAGAGGAAGTGTGAGATATGGAGGGAAAGTGTAAGCGACGGAGGGAAAGTGCGAGACTGAGGGAAAATGTGAGAGACGGAGGGAAAGTGTGAGAGATGGAGTGGAACTGTGAGAGATGGAGGGAAAGTCTGAGAGACGGAGAGACAGTGGGAGAGACGGAGAGAAAATTGGAGAGACGGAGAGAAAGTGTGAGAGATGGAGAGGAACTGTAAGAGATGGAGGGAAAGTGTGAGAGATGGAGGGAAAGTGTGAGTGATGGAGGGAAAGTGTGAGAGACACAGAGAAAGTGACAGAGATGGAGGGAAAGTGAGAGAGATGGAAGGAATGTGTGAGAGACGGAGGGAAAGTGTGAGAGAAGGAGGGAAAGTTTGAGAGACAGAGGGAAAGTGAGAGACAGAGGGAAAGTGTGAAAGATGGAGATAAAGTCTGAGAGATGGAGGCAAAGTGAGAGAGATGGAGAGAAAGTGTGAGAGATGGAGAGAAAGTGTGAGAGATGTAGGGAAAGTGAGAGAGATGGAGAGAAAGAGTGAAAGATGGAGGGAAATTGAGAGAGATGGAGAGAAATTGTGAGAGTTGGAGGGAAAGTGCGAGTGATGGATGGAAAGCGTGAGAGACGGAGAGAAAGTGAGAGAGACGGAGGGAAAGTGAGAGAGATGGAGAGCAAGTGTGAGAGACGGAGAGAAAGTGTGAGTGATGGAGGGAACGTGTGAGAGAGGGAGAAAAAGTGTGAGAGATGGAGGGAAAGTGACAGAGATGGAGAGGAAGTGTGAGATATGGAGGGAACGTGTTAGAGACGGAGGGAAAGTGAGAGAGATGGAGAGGAAGTGTGAGAGATGGAGGGAAAGTGAGAGAGATGGAGAGGAACTGTGAGAGATGGAGGGTAAGTGTGAGAGATGGAGGGAAAGTGTGAGAGATGGAGGGAAAGTGAGAGAGATGGAGATAAAGTCTGAGAGATGGAGGCAAACTGAGAGAGATGGAGAGAAAGTGTGAAAGATGGAGAGAAAGTGTGAGAGATGTAGGGAAAGTGTGAGAGACGGAGAGACAGTGCGAGAGACGGAGAGAAAGTGGGAGAGACGGAGATAAAGTGTGAGAGATTGAGAGAAAGTGTGAGAGACGGAAGGAAAGTGTGAGAGATGGAGGGAAAGTGTGAGAGTTGGAGAGAAAGTGTGAGAGATGGAGGCAAAGTGTGAGAGATGGAGGGAAATTGTGAGAGACAGAGAGAAAGTGAGAGAGACGGAGAGAATGTGTGAGAGACGGAAGGAAAGTGTGAGAGATGGAGGGAAAGTGTGAGAGTTGGAGAGAAAGTGTGAGAGATGGAGGCAAAGTGTGAGAGATGGAGGGAAATTGTGAGAGACAGAGAGAAAGTGAGAGAGACGGAGAGAATGTGTGAGAGACGGAGAGAAAGGGTTAGAGATGGAGAGAAAGTGAGAGACACGGAGGGAAATTGAGAGAGATGGAGAGAAAGTGTGAGAGACGGAGAGAGAGATTGAGAGACGGTGGGAAAGTATGAGAGATGGAGGGAAAGTGTGAAAGATGCAGATAAATTGGGTGAGATGGAGGGAAAATGTGAGAGATGGAGGGAAAGTGTGAGAGACGGAGGGAAAGTGTGAGAGAAGGAGGGAAAGTGTGAGAGACGGAGGGAAAGTGTGAAAGATGGAGATAAAGTTTGAGAAATGGAGGGAAAGTGAGAGAGATGGAGAGAAAGTTTGAGAGACAGAGGGCAAGTATGAGAGATGGAGGGAAAGTGTGAGAGACGGAGGGAAAGTGTGAGAGAAGGAGGGAAAGTTTGAGAGACAGAGGGAAAGTGAGAGACAGAGGGAAAGTGTGAAAGATGGAGATAAAGTCTGAGAGATGGAGGCAAAGTGTGAAAGATGGAGAGAAAGTGTGAGAGATGTAGGGAAAGTGTGAGAGACGGAGAGACAGTGGGAGAGACGGAGAGAAAGTGGGAGAGACGGAGAAGAAGTTGGCGAGACGGAGAGAAAGTGTGAGAGATGGAGAGAAAGTGTGAGAGATGGAGGGAAAGTGTGAGAGATGGAGAGAAAGTGAGAGAGATGGAGAGAATGTGTGAGAGAAGGAGAGAAAGTGTTAGAGACGGAGAGAAAGTGAGAGACATGGGGGGAAATTGAGAGAGATGGAGAGAAAGTGTGAGAGACGGAAGGAAATGTGTGAGAGACGGAGAGAGAGTGTGAGAGACGGTAGGAAAGTGTGAGAGATGGAGGGAAAGTGTGAGAGATGGAGGGAAATTCTGAGAGAATGAGAGAAAGTGTGAGAGACTGAGAGAAAGTGTGAGAGATGGAGAGGAAGTGAGAGAGATGGAGAGAACATGTGAGAGATGGAATGAAAGTGTGAGAGACGGAGAGAAAGTGTGAGTGATGGAGGCAACGTGTGAGAGAGGGAGAAAAAGTGTGAGAGATGGAGGGAAAGTGTGAGAGACGGAGAGAAAGTGACAGAGATGGAGAGGAAGTGTGAGATATGGAGGGAAAGTGTAAGAGACGGAGGGAAAGTGCGAGACTGAGGGAAAATGTGAGAGACGGAGGGAAAGTGAGAGAGATGGAGAGGAAGTGTGAGAGATGGAGGGAAAGTGTGAGAGATGGAGTGGAAGTGTGAGAGATGTAGGGAAAGTCTGAGAGACGGAGAGACAGTGGGAGAGACGGAGAGAAAGTTGGTGCGACGGAGAGAAAGTGTGAGAGATGGAGAGGAACTGTGAGAGATGGAGGGAAAGTGTGAGAGATGGAGGGAAAGTGTGAGAGATGGAGGGAAAGTGTGAGAGATGGAGGGAAAGTGTGAGAGACACAGAGAAAGTGACAGAGATGGAGGGAAAGTGAGAGAGATGGAGGGAATGTGTGAGAGACGGAGGGAAAGTGTGAGAGAAGGAGGGAAAGTTTGAGAGACAGAGGGAAATTGAGAGACAGAGGGAAAGTGTGAAAGATGGAGATAAAGTCTGAGAGATGGAGGCAAAGTGTGAGAGACGGAGGGAAAGTGTGAGAGATGGAGAGAAAGTGTGAGAGATGTAGGGAAAGTGTGAGAGACGGAGAGACAGTGGGAGAGACGGAGAGAAAGTGTGAGAGACGGAGATAAAGTATGAGAGATGTAGAGAAAGTGTGAGAGATGGAGGGAAAGTGTTAGAGATGGAGAGAAAGTGTGAGAGACGGAGAGAAAGTGTGAGAGATGGAGAGAAAGTGTGAAAGACGGAGGGAAAGTTTGAGGGACGGAGAGAAACTGAGAGAGACGGAGAGAACATGTGAGAGACGGATTGAAAGTGTGAGAGACGGAGAGAAAGTGTGAGAAACGGAGGGAAAGTGAGAGAGATGGAGAGAAAGTGTGAGAGATGGAGGGAAATTGAGAGAGATGGAGAGAAAGTGTGAGAGATGGAGGGAAAGTGCGAGTGATGGAAGGAAAGTGTGAGAGACGGAGAGAAATTGAGAGAGACGAAGGGAAAGTCAGAGAGATGGAGAGCAAGTGTGAGAGATGGAGAGAAAGTGTGAGTGATGGAGGGAATGTGTGAGAAAGGGAGAAAAAGTGTGAGAGATGGAGGGAAAGTGTGAGAGATGGAGAGAAAGTGAGAGAGATGGAGAGGAAGTGTGAGAGATGGAGGAAAAGTGTAAGAGACGGAGGGAATGTGCGAGACTGAGGGAAAATGTGAGAGAGAGTAGGAAAGTGACAGAGATGGAGAGGAAGTGTGAGAGATGGAGCGAAAGTCTGAGAGACGGAGGGAAAGTGTGAGTGATGGAGGGAAAGAGTGAGAGACAGAGAGAAAGTGACAGAGATGGAGGGAAAGTGTGAGAGACGGAGAGAAAGTTTGAGAGACGGAGAAAAAGTGAGAGAGACTGCGGGAAATTGAGAGACACTGAGAGAAAGTGTGAGAGACGGATAGAAAGAGTGAGAGACATAGAGAAGCTGTGAGAGATGGAGGGAAAGTGTGAGAGATGGAGGGAATGTGTGAAAGATGGAGAGAATGTGCGAGAGACAGAGGGAAATTGAGAGAGATGGAGGGAGATTGAGACTGATGGAGTGAAAGTGGGAGAGACGAAGTGAAAGTGAGACAGATGGAGGGAAAGTGCAAGAGATGGAGAGAAAGTGAGAGAGATGGAGGGAAAGTGTGACAGATGGAGGGAAAGCAAGAGAGACAGAAGGAATGTGAGAGACGGAGAGAAAGTGTGAGAGACGGAGAGAAAGTGAGAGAGACGGTGGGATAATCTGAGAGACGGAGAGAAAGTGTGAGACATGGAGAGAAATTAAGAAAAACGGAGATAAAGTGTGAGGGATGGAGTGAAAGTTTAAGAGACGGTGTGAAAGTGTGAGAGAAGGAGGGAAAATGTGAGAGATGGAGAGAAAGTGTGAGAGATGGAGAGAAAGTGTGAGAGTCTGAATGAAAGTGTGAGAGACGGAATGAAAGTGTGAGAGATGGAGGGAAAATGAGAGAGACGGAGAGAATGTGTGAGAGACGGAGAGAAAGTGTGAGAGATGGAGGGAACGTGTGAGAGACGGAGAAAAAGTGTGAGAGACGGAGGGAAAGTGTGAGAGATTAAGAAAAAGTGTGAGAGATGGAGATAAAGTGTGAGAGATGGAGAGAAAGTGTGAGAGTCTGAATGAAAGTGTGAGAGACGGAATGAAAGTGTGAGAGATGGAGGGAAAATGGGAGAGGCAGTTTGAAAGTGTGAGAGATGGAGAGAAAGTGTGAGAGATGGAGGGAAAGTGTGAGAGACGGAGAAAAAGTGTGAGAGATGGAGGGAAAGTGTGAAAGATGTAGATAAAGTGTGAGAGATGGAGGGAAAGTGTGAGAGATGGAGGGAAAGTATGAGAGAAGGAGGGAAAGTTTGAGAGACAGAGGGAAAGTGAGAGACAGAGGGAAAGTGTGAAAGATGGAGATAAAGTCTGAGAGATGGAGGCAAAGTGAGAGAGATGGAGAGAAAGTGTAAGAGACGGAGGGAAAGTGTGAGAGACGGAGGGAAAGTGTGAGAGACGGAGGGAAAATGTGAAAGATGGAGAGAAAGTGTGAGAGATGTAGGGAAAGTGTGAGAGATGTAGGGAAAGTGTGAGAGATGGAGAGAAAGTGTGAGAGTTGGATGGAAAGTGTGAGAGACGGACAGAAAGTGAGAGAGATGGAGAGATTGTGTGAGAGAAGGAGAGAAAGTGTTAGAGATGGAGAGAAAGTGAGAGACATGGAGGGAAATTGGGAGAGATGGAGAGAAAGTGTGAGAGACGGAAGGAAAGTGTGAGAGACGGAGAGAGAGTGTGAGAGATGGTGGGAAATTGTGAGAGATGGATGGAAAGTGAGAGAGATGGAATGAAAGTTTGAAAGACGGAGGGAAAGTGTGAGGGATGGAGAGAAAGTGAGAGAGATGGAGAGAAAGTGTGAGAGATGGAGGGAAATTGAGAGAGATGGAGAGAAAGTGTGAGAGATGGAGGGAAATTGAGAGAGATTGAGAGAAACTGTGAGAGATGGAGGGAAAGTGCGAGTGATGGAAGGAAAGTGTGAGAGACGGAGAGAAAGTGAGAGAGACAGAGGGAAAGTGAGAGAGATGGAGAGCAAGTGTGAGAGACGGAGAGAAAGTGTGAGAGATGGAGGGAACATGTGAGAGAGGAAGAAAAAGTGTGAGAGATGGAGGGAAAGTGTGAGAGACTGTGAGAAAGTGAGAGAGATGGAGAGGAAGTGTGAGAAACAAAAACAGAATTACCTGGAAAAACTCAGCAGGTCTGGCAGCATCGGCGGAGAAGAAAAGAGTTGACGTTTCGAGTCCTCATGACCCTTCGACAGAACTTGAGTTCGAGTCCAAGAAAGAGTTGAAATATAAGCTGGTTTAAGGTGTGTGTGTGGGGGGCGGAGAGAGAGAGAGAGAGAGAGAGGTGGTTGTGTGGACAAACAAGCAGTGATAGAAGCAGATCATCAAAAGATGTCAACAACAATGGTACTTTAGGACACATAGGTGTTAAAGTTAAAGTTGGTGATATTATCTAAACGAATGTGCTAATTAAGAATGGATGGTAGGGCACTCAAGGTACAGCTCTAGTGGGGGTGGAGGGAGCATAAAAGATTTTAAAATATTTAAAAATAATGGAAATAGGTGGGAAAAGAAAAATCTATATAATTTATTGGGGAAAAAAAAGGGGGGGAAACAGAAAGGGGGTGGGGATGGGGGAGGGAGCTCACGACCTAAAGTTGTTGAATTCAATATTCAGACCGGAAGGCTGTAAGGTGCCTAGTCGGAAGATGAGGTGTTGTTCCTCCAGTTTGCGTTGGGCTTCACTGGAACAATGCAGCAAGCCAAGGACAGACATGTGGGCAAGAGAGCAGGGTGGAGTGTTAAAATGGCAAGCGACAGGGAGGTTTGGGTCATTCTTGCGGACAGACCGCAGGTGTTCTGCAAAGCGGTCGCCCAGTTTACGTTTGGTCTCTCCAATGTAGAGGAGACCACATTGGGAGCAACGAATGCAGTAGACTAAGTTGGGGGAAATGCAAGTGAAATGCTGCTTCACTTGAAAGGAGTGTTTGGGCCCTTGGACGGTGAGGAGAGAGGAAGTGAAGGGGCAGGTGTTACATCTTTTGCGTGGGCATGGGGTGGTGCCATAGGAGGGGGTTGAGGAGTAGGGGGTGATGGAGGAGTGGACCAGGGTGTCCCGGAGGGAGCGATCCCTACGGAATGCCGATAAGGGGGGTGAAGGGAAGATGTGTTTGGTGGTGGCATCATGCTGGAGTTGGCGGAAATGGTGGAGGATGATCCTTTGAATGCGGAGGCTGGTGGGGTGATAAGTGAGGACAAGGGGGACCCTATCATGTTTCTGGGAGGGAGGAGA
Source organism: Isurus oxyrinchus (assembly GCA_026770705.1). Taxonomy (NCBI): domain Eukaryota; kingdom Metazoa; phylum Chordata; class Chondrichthyes; order Lamniformes; family Lamnidae; genus Isurus; species Isurus oxyrinchus. The sequence goes on from JANJGN010002140.1 coordinate 55,594, forward strand.
AGGCGTGAGGGCGGATGCGCGGGAGATGAGCCGGACATGGTTGAGGGCCCTGTCAACGACCGTGGGTGGAAAACCACGGTTAAGGAAGAAGGAGGACATGTCAGAGGAACTGTTTTTGAAGGTAGCATCATCGGAACAGATGCGACGGAGGCGAGGGAACTGGGAGAATGGGATGGAGTCCTTACAGGAAGCGGGGTGTGAGGATCTGTAGTCGAGGTAGCTGTGGGAGTCGGTGGGTTTGTAATGGATATTGGTGGACAGTCTATCACCAGAGATTGAGACAGAGAGGTCAAGGAAGGGAAGTGTCAGAGATGGACCACGTGAAAATGATGGAGGGGTGGAGATTGGAAGCAAAATTAATAAATTTTTCCAAGTCCCGACGAGAGCATGAAGCGGCACCGAAGTAATCATCGATGTACCGGAGAAAAAGTTGTGGAAGGGGGCCGGGGTAGGTCTGCAACAAGGAATGTTCCACATACCCCATAAAGAGACAGGCATAGCTGGGGCCCATGCGGGTACCCATAGCCACACCTTTTATTTGGAGGAAGTGAGAGGAGTTGAAGGAGAAATTGTTCAACGTGAGAACAAGTTCAGCCAGACGGAGGAGAGTAGTAGTGGATGGGGATTATTTTTAAATATTTTAAAATCTTTTATGCTCCCCCCACCCCCACTAGAGCTGTACCTTGAGTGCCCTACCATCCATTCTTAATTAGCACATTCGTTTAGATAATATCACCAACTTTAACTTTAACACCTATGTGTTCTATTGTAACATTGTCACTGACATCTTTTGATGATCTGCCTCTATCACTGCTTGTTTGTCCCTACTACCACACCCCCCTCCACCTCTCTCTCTCTCTCTCCGCCGCCCACACACACACCTTAAACCAGCTTATATTTCAACTCTTTCTTGGACTCGAAATCAAGTTCTGTCGAAGGGTCATGAGGACTCGAAACGTCAACTCTTTTCTTCTCCGCCGATGCTGCCAGACCTGCTGAGTTTTTCCAGGTAATTCTGTTTTTGTTTTACCATTTTGGGGACCTGTCTCGAACAGACTAATTTGAGGCTGTTTTACCATTTTGAAGGACTGTCTCGAACAGACTAATTTGAGGCTGTTTTACCATTTTGAAGGACTGTCTGGAACAGACTAATTTTGAGTGTGTTTTGGGCCTGGATTGAGGCTCCTTACTCTGGAGCATAGGATTAACCATGATGCTCAATCATTTGCTGGAATCACGTGGAGCCTAATTGTAGCTATTTCACTGGCTGGTGCTGCCATCTCCTGACAGAGGGATCTCTAATCTGTCACATTGCAAGCTAAGCACACTGGCTGTGAGTCCATGGGAGAATCTGGTAAATAATGAGAGAGGCACAATGTGTTCATCCATATGCTCAATTTAATCGACTGCACAGTTACAAATAATTGGGCTCTGCAGTACTGTGAATTTTTGATGTGGGAACTTCAATGGAGCAGATAGGGACCCGCGTTGTCTCCCAGCAGAGAGAGAGGGACAGAGAGGGCATTCTAACAAGCAGGCAAGGCGCAGCTCCATGAGGACAGTAGGGATCCTCCACGGGGTTTGACTGGGCTGTCTGGGATCAGCCTTGCCAATTATTTAATCAGGTTTCCACCTATCAAATGTGGTTTATGCTGCACACAACCATGGGGTTAATCTCTCAGTCACTCATTCATTTATTTATTTCCCTCACTCTCTTCCCTCCTTTCATTCTCTCTCTTTCTCGCTCCCTTTGTCTCGCTCTCTCTTTTTTACTTTCTCTAACCCTCTCTCCCTCTCCCTTTCTCTTTCTTTCTCTCAATCGCTTTCTCTATCGCTCTTTCTCGCAGTCCCCATTTGCTCACATATCAGTCTCCCTCTTTCCTTCTCCCTCCCTCCCTCTCTCTCTCTCTCCTGCTCTTACTTCCTCTTTCTCTCCCCCATCGTCTTTCTTGTTCATCTCTCATTCGCTTTATCACTGTCTTGCACTCGTTCTCTCTCTCCAACCTCTTTCTTTCCTCTCTTTCCCTCTCTCTCATCCTCTTTTACACTCTCTTTCTGTTTCTCTCCCCTCTCTTTTTTCCTTTCTCTCTCTGTCTCTTCCTCTTTTTCTCTCTCACTCTCCCCATCTTTCCCTCTCTCCCCCTCTTGTTTTTTCCTCTCTTTCACTCACTCTCCCTCTTTTCCCCTCTCTCTCACCCCATTTTCCCTCTCTTCCCTCCTCTCTTCCTTTCCCCTCTCTGCCTCTTCCCCTTTTCCACCCTCTCACTCCCCCCATCTTTCTTGCTCTCCTCCTCTCTCTTTCTTTCCCTCTCTCTCTGCCTCTTCCTCTCTCTCTCTCACTCCTCCGATCTTTCTTGCTCTCCTCCTCTCTCTTTCTTTTTCTCTCTCTCTGCCTCTTCCTCTCTCTCTCTCACTCTCACCATCATTCTCTCCCCGCCCACTAGCCCCCACCCCTCCATCCCACCGCCCTGCCGTCCCTCTCTCTTCCTCTCCAGCAACACTGTGTATGTCTGGGCGATTAAGGTTGCAATCTCTCTCTCTCTCTCTCTCTCTTGCTCTCTCTCTCTCTGTCTCTCGTGCTCTCTCTCTCTGTCTCTCACACTCTCTCTCTGTCTCTCTATCACTCTCTCTGTCTCTCACTCTCTCTCTCTCTCTCGCTCTGTCTCGCTCTCTCTGTCTCTCACACTCTCTCTCTGTCTCTCTATCACTCTCTCTGTCTCTCACTCTCTCTCTCTCTCGCTCTCTCTCTCTCACACTCTCTCTCTGTCTATCACTCTCTCTGTCTCTCACTCTCTCTCTCTCTCTCGCTCTCTCTCTCGCTCTGTCTCACTCTCTCTGTCTCTCACTCTCTCTCTCTCGCTCTCTCTCTCGCTCTGTCTCGCTCTCTCTGTCTCTCACACTCTCTCTCTGTCTCTCTATCACTCTCTCTGTCTCTCTATCACTCTCTCTGTCTCTCACTCTCTCTCTCTCTCTCGCTCTGTCTCGCTCTCTCTGTCTCTCACACTCTCTCTCTGTCTCTCTATCACTCTCTCTGTCTCTCACTCTCTCTCTCTCTCTCGCTCTCTCTCTCGCTCTGTCTCGCTCTCTCTGTCTCTCACTCTCTCTCTCTCTCGCTCTCTCTCTCGCTCTGTCTCACTCTCTCTGTCTCTCACACTCTCTCTCTGTCTCTCTATCACTCTCTCTGTCTCTCTATCACTCTCTCTGTCTCTCTCTCTCTCTCTCGCTTTCTCTCTTGCTCTGACTCGCTCTCTCTCTCTCTCTCACTCTCTCTCTCTCTCGCTCGCTCTGTCTCGCTCTCTCTCTCTCTCTCACACTCTCTCTCTGTCTCTCTATCACTCTCTCTGTCTCTCTCTCTCTCTTGCTCTCTCTCTCTCGCTCTGTCTCGCTCTCTCTCTCTCACACTCTCTCTCTGTCTCTCTATCACTCTCTCTGTCTCACTTTCTCTCTCGCTCTGTCTCGCTCTCTCTCTGTCTCTCACTCTCTCTCTCGCTCGCTCGCTCTGTCTCGCTCTCTTTCTCTCTCTCACACTCTCTCTCTGTCTCTCTATCACTCTCTCTGTCTCACTCCCTCTCTCGCTATCTCTCTCTCGCTCTGTCTCGTTCTCTCTCTCTCTCTCTCTCACACTCTCTCTCTGTCTCTCTATCACTCTCGCTGTCTCTCTCTCTCGCTCTCTCTCTCTCACTCTGTCTCGCTCTCTCTCTCTCTCTCACTCTCTCTCTGTCTCTCTATCACTCTCTCTGTCTCTCTCTCTCTCTCTCTCTCGCTGTCTCTCTTGCTCTTTTTCTCTATTTCTATCTACAAAGATGCCAACACACAGAGACCCGGCAGGAGGAGGGTCAGTAGGGGAGGATTCCTTACTCCCGACTGTGTTCATGAGCAACAAATACAAATGGACTGGAAGGAGGGACATGTTGAGGCCACAGTTGAGCAGGAAGCAGGTCAATCAGTGCAATCGACAGCGCCAGGATGATCATTCACCCCATCATGATCAGCTGCCTCTGAGGAGAGACAGAAGGAGGCGATGTCTATTCTGCAGGGTGTGAAGGATTCAGCATGTGGGACGGAGAGCCGGAAACCTCGACACTTTCCATGGCGATCTCAGGCTGTGAAAACAACACAGGGAATGTCACTGGGGTCGGCAAAGAGATTGGAGCACGAGGAATGAAGCCGGAACATGCAGCCCGGTGGGGAGCGCACTCACTGTCAAAGCGCAGAGCTCATTGCTTCAAACCGAGCTCAACAGAGCTGGACAGAGCACAACGCTCCAGACCCAGCGAGGAGAAACTTTCACTGGGTTTCTCAACCCGCACAGGGGCTGTCAGACCAGCCGAGAAAGATCAGTGCTTCCTGTTTTAACTTCCAGACTAAGGCAATCATACGATACCGGTCTTGTGAAGAGGAAAGCACAGGGTCAGTAGCGAGGGATTGCTGCACTGTCAGAGGGTCAGTACTGAGGGAATGCTGCACTGTCGGAGGATCAGTACTGAGGGAGTGCTGGGCTGTCGAAGGGTCAGTACTGACGGACCGCTGCACTGTCAGAGAGTCAGTACAGGGGGAGTGCTGCACTGTTGGGGGTCAGTACTGAGGGACCGCTGCACTGTCAGAGGGTCAGTACTGAAGGAATGCTGCACTGTTGGAGTGTAAGTACTGAGGGAGCGCTGCACTGTTGGAGGGTCAGTACTGAGGGAGTGCTGCACTGTCAGAAGATCAGTACTGAGGGAGCGCTGCACTGTTGGAGGGTCAGTACTGAGGGAGTGCTGCACTGTCAGAGGGTCAGTACTGAAGGAGCACTGCACTGTCAGAGGGTCAGTACTGAAGGAATGCTGCACTGTTGGAGGATCAGTGCTGAGGGAGTGCTGCACTGTCAGAGGGTCTGCACTGAGAGAGTTCTTCACTGTCAGAGGGGCAGTAAAGAGGGAGTGCTGCACTGTCAGAGGGTCAGTACAGAAAGAGCGCTGCACTTTTGGAGGGTCAGTATTGAGGGAGCTCAGCACTGTCGGAGGGTCAGTACTGAGGGACTGAGGGAGTGCTGCACTGTCAGAGGGTCAGTACTGAGGGAGTGCTGCACTGTCAGAGGGTCACCACTGAGGGAGTGCTGCACTGTCAGAGGGTCAGTACTGAGGGAGTGGTGCACTGTCAAAGAGTCAGTACTGAGGGAGTGCTGCACTGTCAGAGGGTCAGTACTGAGGGAGTGCTGCACTGTCAGAGGGTCAGTACCGAGGGAGTGCTGCGCTGTCAGAGGGTCATTACTGAGGGCTTGCTGCATTGTCAGAGGGTCAGTACTGAGGTAGCACTGCACTGTCGGAGGGTCAGTACTGAGGGAGTGCTGCACTGTCAGAGGGACTGTACTGAGGGAGATCTATGCTGTCAGGGGGTCAGTACGGAAGGACGATTGGAAGGGTTGGAGTGGTTTTTAGAGAAAACGAAGGGTGTGGGGGCGGAGGAGCTTTCTGAGATTGGTACAGCTGTAGTGCTGGAGATTATAACAGTGATATGGAGGTTGTAGGGCTGTAGGGACTGGAGGAGGTTACAGAGATAGGGAGTGTGGTAGGGACTGGCGAAGGTTACAGAGATAGGGAGGGTTGTAGGGGCTGGAGGGTGTTACAGAGATAGGGAGGGTTGTAGGGGCTGGAGGAGGTGACAGGGAGGGTTGTAGGGGCTGGAGGAGGTTACAGAGATAGGGAGGGTTGTAGGGGCTGGAGGAGGTTACAGAGATAGGGAGGGTTGTAGGGGCTGGAGGAGGTTACAGAGATAGGGAGGGTTGTAGGGGCTGGAGGAGGTTACAGAGATAGGGAGGGGAGTAGGGGCTGGAGGAAGTTACAGAGATAGGGAGGGTTGTAGGGGCTGAAGGAGGTTGCAGAGATAGAGAGGGTTGTAGGGGCTGGAGGAGGTTACAGAGATAGGGATGGTTGTCGGGGCTGGAGGAGGTTACAGAGATAGGGAGGGTTGTACGGGCTGGAGGAGGCTACAGAGATAGGGAGGGTTGTAGTGATGGAGGAGGTTACAGAGGTAGGGAGGGTTGTATGGGTTGGAGGAGATTTTAGAGATAGGGACGGTTGTAGAGATCGAGGAATTTACTGAGATAGGGAGGGTTGTAGTGGTTGGAGGAGGTTACAGAGATAGGGAGGGTTGTAGGGGTTGGACTAGGTTACAGAGATAAGGAGGGTTGTAGGGGCTGGAAGTGGTTACCCAGATAGAGAGGGTTGTAGGGGCTGGAAGTGGTTACCCAGATAGGGAGGGTTGTAGGGGCTGGAGGAGGTTACAGAGATAGGGAGGGTTGTAGGAGCTGGAGGAGGTTACAGAGATAGGGATGGTTTTAGGGGCTGGAGGAGGTTACAGAGATAGGGAGTGTTGTAGAGGCTGGAGGAGGTTCCAGAGATAGGGAGGGTTGTAGTGATGGAGGAGGTTACAGAGGTAGGGAGGGTTGTATGGGTTGGAGGAGGTTACAGAGATAGGGAGGGTTGTAGGGGCTGGAGGAGGTTACATAGATAGGGAGGGTTGTAGGGGCTGGAGGAGGTTACAGTGCTAGGGTGGGGAGTAAGGGATGGAGGAGTTTAATGAGATAGGGAAGTTCATAGTGGATGGAGGAGGTACAGAGATAGGGAGGGTTGTAGCGGTTGGAGTAGTTTACAGAGATAGGGAAGGTTGTAGAGGCTGGAGGAGGTACAGTGATTGTGAGGTTTGTGAGTGATGGAGGAGTTTACATTGATAGGGAGTTGTCAGGGTTGGAGGATGTTACAGAGATAGGGAGGGTTGTAGGGGCTGGAGGAGGTTACAGAGATAGGGAGGGTTGGAGGCGTTGGTGGATGTTACAGAAATAAGGAGTGTTGTAAGTTCTGGAGGTGGTTACAGAGATAGGGAGGGTTGTACGGGCTGGAGGTGGTTACAGAAATGGGGAGGGTTGTACGGGCTGGAGGAGGTTACAGAGATAGGGAGTGTTGTAGGGACTGGAGGAGGTTACAGAGATAGGGAGGGTTGTAGGTATGGAGGTGGTTACAGAGATAGGGAGGGTTGTGGGACTGGAGGAGGTTACAGAGATAGGGAGGGTTGTAGGTATGGAGGTAGTTACAGAGATAGGGAGGTTTGTAGAGGCTGGAGGAGTTTACAGAGATAGGGAGGGTTGTAGGTATGGAGGTGGTTACAGAGATAGGGAGGGTTGTGGGACTGGAGGAGGTTACAGAGATAGGGAGGGTTGTAGGTATGGAGGTGGCTACAGAGATAGGGAGGGTTGTAGGGGCTGGAGGAGGTTACAGAGATAGGGAGGTTTGTAGGGGCTGGAGGAGGTCACAGAGTTAAGAAGTGTTGTAGGTATGGAGGAGGTTACAGAGATAGGGAGGGTTGTAGGGTTGGAGGAGGTTACAGAGATAGGGAGGGGTGTAGGGTTTGGAGGAGGTTACAGAGATAGGGAGGGTTGTAGTGGCTGGAGGAGTTTAAAGAGATAGGGAGGGTTGTAGGTATGGAGGAGGTTACAGAGATAGGGTGGGTTGTAGGGACTGGAGGAGGTTACAGAGATAGGGTGGTTGTAGGTGCTGGAGGAGGTTACAGTGATAGGGAAGGTTGTCGGGGCTGGAGGAGGTTACAGAGATAGGGAGGTTTGTAGGGGCTGGAGATGTTTGCAGAGATAGGGAGGGTTGCAGAGGCTGGAGGATGTTACAGAGATAGGGAGGGTTGTGGGACTGGAGGAGGTTACAGAGATAGGAAGGGTTGTAGGTATGGAGGTGGTTACAGAGCTAGGGAGGGTTGTAGAGGCTGAAGGAGGTTACAGAGATAGGGAGGTTTTGAGGGGCTGGAGGAAGTTACAGAGTTAAGAAGGGTTGTAGGTATGGAGGAGGTTACAGAGATAGGGAGGGTTGTAGGGTTGGAGGAGGTTGCAGAGATAGGGAGGGGTGTAGGAGTTGGAGGAGGTTACAGAGCTAGGGAGGGGTGTAGGTATGGAGGAGGTGACAGAGATAGTGAGGGTTGTAGGGGCTAGAGGTGGTTGCAGAGATAGGAAGGGTTGTAGGGACTGGAGGATGTTACAGAGATAGGTGGTTGTAGGTGCTGGAGGAGGTTACAGAAATAGGGAGGGTTGTCGGGGCTGGAGGGGTTTATCAGAGATTGGGAGGGTTGTAGGGGCTGGAGGAGGTTACAGAGATAGGGAGGGTTGTAGCGGCTGGAGGAGGTTACAGAGATAGGGAGGGTTGTAGGGGCTGGAGGAGGTTACAGAGATAGGGTGGGTTGTAGAGGCTGGAGGAGGTTACAGAGATAGGGAGAGTTTTAGTGGCTGGAGGAGGTTACAGAGATAGGGAGGTTTGTAGGGGCTGGAGGAGGTTACAGAGATAGGGAGGGTTGTAGGGTTGGAGGAGGTTGCAGACATAGGGAGGGGTGTAGGTGTTGGAGGAGGTTACAGAGCTAGGGAGGGGTGTAGGTATGGAGGAGGTTACAGAGATAGTGAGGGTTGTAGGGGCTAGAGGTGGTTGCAGAGATAGGAAGGGTTGTAGGGACTGGAGGATGTTACAGAGATAGGGTGGTTGTAGGTGCTGGAGGAGGTTACAGAAATAGGGAGCTTTGTCGGGGCTGGAGGGGTTTATCAGAGATTGGGAGGGTTGTAGGGGCTGGAGGATGTTACAGAGATAGGGAGGGTTGTAGGTATGGAGGAGGTTACAGAGATAGGGAGGGTTGTAGAGGCTGGAGGAGGTTACAGAGATAGGGAGGTTTGTAGAGGCTGGAGGAGGTTACAGAGATAGGGAGGGTTGTAGTGGCTGGAGGAGGTTACTGAGATAGGGAGGGTTGTAGGGGTTGGAGGAGGTTACTGAGATAGGGAGGTTTGTAGGGGCTGGAGGAGTTTACAGAGATAGGGAGGGTTGTAGGTATTGAGGAGGTTACAGAGATAGGGAGTGTTGTAGTTATGGAGGAGGTTACAGAGATAGGGACTGTTGTAGTTATGGAGGAGGTTACAGAGATAGGGAGTGTTGTAGTTACGGAGGAGGTTACAGAGATAGGGAGTGTTGTAGAGGCTGGAGGAGGTTACAGAGATAGAGAGGTTTGTAGGTGCTGGAGGCAGTTACAGAGATAGGGAGTGTTGTAGAGGCTGGAGGAGGTTACAGAGATAGGGAGGGTTGTAGGGGCTGGAGGAGGTTACATAGATAGGGAGGGTTGTAGGGGCTGGAGGAGGTTACAGTGCTAGGGTGGGGAGTAAGGGATGGAGGAGTTTAATGAGATAGGGAAGTTCATAGTGGATGGAGGAGGTACAGAGATAGGGAGGGTTGTAGCGGTTGGAGTAGTTTACAGAGATAGGGAAGGTTGTAGAGGCTGGAGGAGGTACAGTGATTGTGAGGTTTGTGAGTGATGGAGGAGTTTACATTGATAGGGAGTTGTCGGGGTTGGAGGATCTTACAGAGATAGGGAGGGTTGTAGGGGCTGGAGGAGGTTACAGAGATAGGGAGGGTTGGAGGCGTTGGTGGATGTTACAGAAATAAGGAGTGTTGTAAGTTCTGGAGGTGGTTGCAGAGATAGGGAGGGTTGTACGGGCTGGAGGTGGTTACAGAAATGGGGAGGGTTGTACGGGCTGGAGGAGGTTACAGAGATAGGGAGTGTTGTAGGGACTGGAGGAGGTTACAGAGATAGGGAGGGTAGTAGGTATGGAGGTGGTTACAGAGATAGGGAATGTTGTGGGACTGGAGGAGGTTACAGAGATAGGGAGGGTTGTAGGTATGGAGGTAGTTACAGAGATAGGGAGGTTTGTAGAGGCTGGAGGAGTTTAAAGAGATAGGGAGGGTTGTAGGTATGGAGGTGGTTACAGAGATAGGGAGGGTTGTGGGACTGGAGGAGGTTACAGAGATAGGGAGGGTTGTAGGTATGGAGGTGGCTACAGAGATAGGGAGGGTTGTAGGGGCTGGAGGAGGTTACAGAGATAGGGAGGTTTGTAGGGGCTGGAGGAGGTCACAGAGTTAAGAAGTGTTGTAGGTATGGAGGAGGTTACAGAGATAGGGAGGGCTGTAGGGTTGGAGGAGGTTACAGAGATAGGGAGGGGTGTAGGGTTTGGAGGAGGTTACAGAGATAGGGAGGGTTGAAGTGGCTGGAGGAGTTTAAAGAGATAGGGAGGGTTGTAGGTATGGAGGAGGTTACAGAGATAGGGTGGGTTGTAGGGACTGGAGGAGGTTACAGAGATAGGGTGGTTGTAGGTGCTGGAGGAGGTTACAGTGATAGGGAAGGATGTCGGGGCTGGAGGAGGTTACAGAGATAGGGAGGTTTGTAGGGGCTGGAGGTGTTTGCAGAGATAGGGAGGGTTGCAGAGGCTGGAGGATGTTACAGAGATAGGGAGGGTTGTGGGACTGGAGGAGGTTACAGAGATAGGGAGGGTTGTAGGTATGGAGGTGGTTACAGAGCTAGGGAGGGTTGTAGAGGCTGAAGGAGGTTACAGAGATAGGGAGGTTTTGAGGGGCTGGAGGAAGTTACAGAGTTAAGAAGGGTTGTAGGTATGGAGGAGGTTACAGAGATAGGGAGGGTTGTAGGGTTGGAGGAGGTTGCAGAGATAGGGAGGGGTGTAGGAGTTGGAGGAGGTTACAGAGCTAGGGAGGGGTGTAGGTATGGAGGAGGTGACAGAGATAGTGAGGGTTGTAGGGGCTAGAGGTGGTTGCAGAGATAGGAAGGGTTGTAGGGACTGGAGGATGTTACAGAGATAGGTGGTTGTAGGTGCTGGAGGAGGTTACAGAAATAGGGAGGGTTGTCGGGGCTGGAGGGGTTTATCAGAGATTGGGAGGGTTGTATGGGCTGGAGGAGGTTACAGAGATAGGGAGGGTTGTAGCGGCTGGAGGAGGTTACAGAGATAGGGAGGGTTGTAGGGGCTGGAGGAGGTTACAGAGATAGGGTGGGTTGTAGAGGCTGGAGGAGGTTACAGAGATAGGGAGAGTTTTAGTGGCTGGAGGAGGTTACAGAGATAGGGAGGTTTGTAGGGGCTGGAGGAGGTTACAGAGATAGGGAGGGTTGTAGGGTTGGAGGAGGTTGCAGACATAGGGAGGGGTGTAGGTGTTGGAGGAGGTTACAGAGCTAGGGAGGGGTGTAGGTATGGAGGAGGTTACAGAGATAGTGAGGGTTGTAGGGGCTAGAGGTGGTTGCAGAGATAGGAAGGGTTGTAGGGACTGGAGGATGTTACAGAGATAGGGTGGTTGTAGGTGCTGGAGGAGGTTACAGAAATAGGGAGCTTTGTCGGGGCTGGAGGGGTTTATCAGAGATTGGGAGGGTTGTAGGGGCTGGAGGATGTTACAGAGATAGGGAGGGTTGTAGGTATGGAGGAGGTTACAGAGATAGGGAGGGTTGTAGAGGCTGGAGGAGGTTACAGAGATAGGGAGGTTTGTAGAGGCTGGAGGAGGTTACAGAGATAGGGAGGTTTGTAGGGGTTGGAGGAGGTTACAGAGATAGGGAGGGTTGTAGGTATGGAGGAGGTTACAGAGATAGGGAGGGTTGTAGGTATGGAGGAGGTTACAGAGATAGGGAGGGTTGTAGAGGCTGGAGGAGGTTACAGAGATAGGGAGGGTTGTAGAGGCTGGAGGAGGTTACAGAGATAGGGAGGGTTGTAGTGGCTGGAGGAGGTTACTGAGATAGGGAGGGTTGTAGGGGTTGGAGGAGGTTACTGAGATAGGGAGTTTTGTAGGGGCTGGAGGAGTTTACAGAGATAGGGAGGGTTGTAGGTATTGAGGAGGTTACAGAGATAGGGAGTGTTGTAGTTATGGAGGAGGTTACAGAGATAGGGACTGTTGTAGTTATGGAGGACGTTACAGAGATAGGGAGTGTTGTAGTTACGGAGGAGGTTACAGAGATAGGGAGTGTTGTAGAGGCTGGAGGAGGTTACAGAGATAGAGAGGTTTGTAGGTGCTGGAGGCAGTTACAGAGATAGGGAGTGTTGTAGAGGCTGGAGGAGGTTACAGAGATAGGGAGGGTTTTAGGGGCTGGAGGAGGTTACATAGATAGGGAGGGTTGTAGGGGCTGGAGGAGGTTACAGTGCTAGGGTGGGGAGTAAGTGATGGAGGAGTTTAATGTGATAGGGAATTTCATAGTGGATGGAGGAGGTACAGAGATAGGGAGGGTTGTAGCGGTTGGAGTAGTTTACAGAGATAGGGAAGGTTGTAGAGGCTGGAGGAGGTACAGTGATTGTGAGGTTTGTGAGTGATGGAGGAGTTTACATTGATAGGGAGTTGTCGGGGTTGGAGGATCTTACAGAGATAGGGAGGGTTGTAGGGGCTGGAGGAGGTTACAGAGATAGGGAGGGTTGGAGGCGTTGTTGGATGTTACAGAAATAAGGAGTGTTGTAAGTTCTGGAGGTGGTTACAGAGATAGGGAGGGTTGTACGGGCTGGAGGTGGTTACAGAAATGGGGAGGGTTGTACGGGCTGGAGGAGGTTACAGAGATAGGGAGTGTTGTAGGGACTGGAGGAGGTTACAGAGATAGGGAGGGTAGTAGGTATGGAGGTGGTTACAGAGATAGGGAGGGTTGTGGGACTGGAGGAGGTTACAGAGATAGGGAGGGTTGTAGGTATGGAGGTAGTTACAGAGATAGGGAGGTTTGTAGAGGCTGGAGGAGTTTACAGAGATAGGGAGGGTTGTAGGTATGGAGGTGGTTACAGAGATAGGGAGGGTTGTGGGACTGGAGGAGGTTACAGAGATAGGGAGGGTTGTAGGTATGGAGGTGGCTACAGAGATAGGGAGGGTTGTAGGGGCTGGAGGAGGTTACAGAGATAGGGAGGTTTGTAGGGGCTGGAGGAGGTCACAGAGTTAAGAAGTGTTGTAGGTATGGAGGAGGTTACAGAGATAGGGAGGGTTGTAGGGTTGGAGGAGGTTACAGAGATAGGGAGGGGTGTAGGGTTTGGAGGAGGTTACAGAGATAGGGAGGGTTGTAGTGGCTGGAGGAGTTTAAAGAGATAGGGAGGGTTGTAGGTATGGAGGAGGTTACAGAGATAGGGTGGGTTGTAGGGACTGGAGGAGGTTACAGAGATAGGGTGGTTGTAGGTGCTGGAGGAGGTTACAGTGATAGGGAAGGTTGTCGGGGCTGGAGGAGGTTACAGAGATAGGGAGGTTTGTAGGGGCTGGAGGTGTTTGCAGAGATAGGGAGGGTTGCAGAGGCTGGAGGATGTTACAGAGATAGGGAGGGTTGTGGGACTGGAGGAGGTTACAGAGATAGGGAGGGTTGTAGGTATGGAGGTGGTTACAGAGCTAGGGAGGGTTGTAGAGGCTGAAGGAGGTTACAGAGATAGGGAGGTTTTGAGGGGCTGGAGGAATTTACAGAGTTAAGAAGGGTTGTAGGTATGGAGGAGGTTACAGAGATAGGGAGGTTTGTAGGGTTGGAGGAGGTTGCAGAGATAGGGAGGGGTGTAGGGGTTGGAGGAGGTTACAGAGCTAGGGAGGGGTGTAGGTATGGAGGAGGTGACAGAGATAGTGAGGGTTGTAGGGGCTAGAGGTGGTTGCAGAGATAGGAAGGGTTGTAGGGACTGGAGGATGTTACAGAGATAGGTGGTTGTAGGTGCTGGAGGAGGTTACAGAAATAGGGAGGGTTGTCGGGGCTGGAGGGGTTTATCAGAGATTGGGAGGGTTGTAGGGGCTGGAGGAGGTTACAGAGATAGGGAGGGTTGTAGCGGCTGAAGGAGGTTACAGAGATAGGGAGGGTTGTAGGGGCTGGAGGAGGTTACAGAGATAGGGTGGGTTGTAGAGGCTGGAGGAGGTTACAGAGATAGGGAGGGTTTTAGTGGCTGGAGGAGGTTACAGAGATAGGGAGGTTTGTAGGGGCTGGAGGAGGTTACAGAGATCGGGAGGGTTGTAGGGTTGGAGGAGGTTGCAGACATAGGGAGGGGTGTAGGTGTTGGAGGAGGTTACAGAGCTAGGGAGGGGTGTAGGTATGGAGGAGGTTACAGAGATAGTGAGGGTTGTAGGGGCTAGAGGTGGTTGCAGAGATAGGAAGGGTTGTAGGGACTGGAGGATGTTACAGAGATAGGGTGGTTGTAGGTGCTGGAGGAGGTTACAGAAATAGGGAGCTTTGTCGGGGCTGGAGGGGTTTATCAGAGATTGGGAGGGTTGTAGGGGCTGGAGGATGTTACAGAGATAGGGAGGGTTGTAGGTATGGAGGAGGTTACAGAGATAGGGAGGGTTGTAGAGGCTGGAGGAGGTTACAGAGATAGGGAGGTTTGTAGAGGCTGGAGGAGGTTACAGAGATAGGGAGGTTTGTAGTGGCTGGAGGAGGTTACAGAGATAGGGAGGTTTGTAGGGGTTGGAGGAGGTTACAGAGATAGGGAGGGTTGTAGGTATGGAGGAGGTTACAGAGATAGGGAGGGTTGTAGAGGCTGGAGGAGGTTACAGAGATAGGGAGGGTTGTAGAGGCTGGAGGAGGTTACAGAGATAGGGAGGGTTGTAGTGGCTGGAGGAGGTTACTGAGATAGGGAGGGTTGTAGGGGTTGGAGGAGGTTACTGAGATAGGGAGGTTTGTTGGGCCTGGAGGAGATTACAGAGATAGGGAGGGTTGTAGGTATTGAGGAGGTTACAGAGATAGGGAGTGTTGTAGTTATGGAGGAGGTTACAGAGATAGGGAGAGTTGTAGGGGCTGGAGGTGGTTACAGAGATAGGGAGGGTTGTAGGGGCTGGAGGAGGTTACAGAGATAGGGAGGGTTGTAGGGGCTGGAGGAGGTTACAGAGATAGGGAGTGTTGTAGTTATGGAGGAGGTTACAGAGTTAGGGAGTGTTGTAGTTATGGAGGAGGTTACAGAGATAGGGAGTGTTGTAGTTATGGAGGAGGTTACAGAGTTAGGGAGTGTTGTAGTTATGGAGGAGGTTACAGAGATAGGGAGTGTTGTAGTTATGGAGGAGGTTACAGAGTTAGGGAGTGTTGTAGTTATGGAGGAGGTTACAGAGATAGGGAGTGTTGTAGTTATGGAGGAGGTTACAGAGTTAGGGAGTGTTGTAGTTATGGAGGAGGTTACAGAGATAGGGAGTGTTGTAGTTATGGAGGAGGTTACAGAGTTAGGGAGTGTTGTAGTTATGGAGGAGGTTACAGAGATAGGGAGTGTTGTAGTTATGGAGGAGGTTACAGAGTTAGGGAGTGTTGTAGTTATGGAGGAGGTTACAGAGATAGGGAGTTTATGTTAGGCTAAATCAGGGATCAGTTTGGAAACAAACATGCGAATTTCCAATGGATTTCTTGCCGAACAAGATTCCACACTACGTCCGGGGGACAGATGACCGGGGCTTGGTGTCAGATCAATGAATGTTTTAATTTTACTGAGGGAGTGTGTCGGAATTGTCGAGCCTGCAGTTAATAAGGAGAATAGCGCAGGTCCAGCATCGGATGTGCTGCCCGTGGGCATGTGTCAGGCTTTTCTCCCCCGGTTGAAATAGGTGGTCTCAGTGATGATGTTTCAGTTGGCCTACTTGACGCACAAGATTTGGCGTTGGCAGCGTTACTCCAACAAGAGAGAATCTAACCTTCGCCCCTTGACGTTCACTAGTATTATCATCACTGAATCCCCCACTGTCAACATCCTGGGGGTTACCAGTGACCAGAAACTGAACTGGTCTAACTGTGGCTGCAAGAGCGGGTCAGAGGCTGGGAATCCTGCAGCGAGTAACTCACCTCCTGACTCCCCAAAGCCTGTCCACCATCTACAAGGCACAAGTCAGGAGTGTGATGGATACTCCCCACTTGCCTGGATGAGTGCAGCTCCCACAACACTCAAGAAGCTGGACACCGTCCAGGACAAAGCAGCCCCGCTTGATTGGCCCTCAATTATTTATTTAAACATGGCAGGGGGGCTGCTGATTTCTGAACATGCCCACCTAGCCTATTCTGGGGATGGGAGGGAAGATGGTGGGCGAGAAGCCTGGCCTATCTTACACACGCTCTGCCGCACATCGCTTGCAGCGCGCACCCCCGGCAAGGCCACATCAAATCCAGCCCAGGTGCGGCACTTTGGGTACAGCACACTGGCATCTCGCTGAGGGAATTCGGGAGTTCCTGTCAGGATGAGTCACTTGTGACACATCGACATAGATGGATGGAGAGATCATGGGAGAGAGAGAGAGTAAAGGAGAGAGAGACAGAGGAAGACAAGCTGACAGAGAAAGGATTTAGCGGTGGGGGGAGGGAGAAAAGAGATAGAAAGAGAGGGAAGGAAAGTTAGAGAGATGGAGAGAGAGAAACAAAGAGAAAAAGATGCTGGAAAGAGAAAGGGAAACAGAAAGTGAGATGGAGAGAGAGAAGGAGAGAAGGAAAGAGAGGGAAGGCAAATCAGCAAGGTGTAGAGGGGGCAGAGAGTAAGAGGGAGAGCAAGACGGAGAAACGCAGATTGATATAGATCAAGAAGGAGAGAGGGAGCAAAAGAGTGAGAGACAGAGAAACAGAGAGAGAGAGACAGAGTGAGAGGAGAGATAGAAAGGAAGAGACAGAGGGAGAGTGAACAGAGGGAGAGGGGCAGAGAGAGAGAGAGAAAGACAGGGCAAGGTAGAGGGTGAGTGAATAGAGAGATAGAGAAGCAGAGAGCGCAAGAGAGAGGGAGACAGGGAGAGCAAATAGAGAGATGGGTAGCAAGAGAGAGAGAGAGAACAAGGGAGAGTGAATAGAGAGAGAGGCAGCGAGATAGAAAGAGCGAGGGAGGGAGAGGGAGACAGAGGGAGAGCAAATAGAGGGATGGGCAGCAAAAGAGAGAGAGAACGAGGGAGAGTGAATAGAGAGAAAGGCAGTGAGGAAGAGAGAACGAGGGAGAGTGAATAGAGAGAGAGGCAGCAAGAGAGAGAGAGAGAGCGAGAGAGAATGACAGACAGACAGATGATAGGAGATGAGCAAAGAAGGTGTGCAGCCAAACATAAGAATGGACAGAGGTGAATGTGCCAGGGCAGGAACAACCCCAGAGCGGCTGGCTCCTCTCTCACCGTCCTACCTTGTCTTGTGGAAAGACTTGCTTCTGTTCGATCACCAGGACAGTGACAGAAATCCCCAGACCAGCCATGAAAAACATCAGAAAAACTATCTTCATCAGGAATGAGATGATCTGCAAAAGAGGGACAGCCAGGTTATTCCAGGGCGGGAGTGAGGGGGACACATATTATAACGCGGCTAGCAATCCGGTGTAAGTCTATCCTCAGCGCTGAAGTCTGACTTCACAGGGCTCAGTGGGCATCACTCATTACTCTGAATAAAAATGTGGCAGGTTCAACATCCTGGATCACAGAATCGAGGTCATACTGCCCTTGTGCCAGTACTGAGGGAGTGCTGCACTGTCGGAGGGTCAGTACTGAGGGAGTGCTGCACTGTCAGAGAGTCAGTACTGAGGGAGCGCTGCACTGTCGGAGGGTCAGTACTGAGGGAGTGCTGCACTGTCAGAGAGTCAGTACTGAGGGAGTGCTGCACTGTCGGAGGGTCAGTACTGAGGGAGTGCTGCACTGTCAGAGGGCAGTACTGAAGGAGTGCTGCACTGTCAGAGGGTCAGTACTGAGGGAGTGCTGCACTGTCGGAGTGTCAGTACTGAGGGAGTGCTGCACTGTCGGAGGGTCAGTACTGAGGGAGTGCTGCACTGTCGGAGGGTCAGTACTGAGGGAGTGCTGCACTGTCGGAGGGTAAGTACTGAGGGAGCGCTGCACTGTCAGAGGGTCAGTACTGAGGGAGTGCTGCACTGTCAGAGGGTCAGTACTGAGGGAATGCTGCACAGTCAGAGGGTCAGTACTGAGGGAGTACTAAACTGTCAGAGGGTCAGTACTGAGGGAGTGCTACATTGTCAGAGTGTCAATGCTGAAGGAGTGCTGCACTGTCAGAGGGTCAGTCCTGAGGGAGTGCTGCACTGTCAGAAGGTCAGTACTGAGGGAGTGCTGCACTGTCAGAGGGTCAGTACTGAGGGAGTGCTGCACTGTCAGAGGGTCAGTACCGAGGGAGTGCTGCACTGTCAGAGGGTCAGTACCGAGGGAGTGCTGCACTGTCAGAGAGTCAGTACTGAGGGAGTGCTGCACTGTCAGAGGGTCAGTACTGAGGGAGCGCTGCACTGTCAGAGGGTCAGTACTGAGGGAGTGCTGCACTGTCAGAGGGTCAGCACTGAGGGATTGCTGCACTGTCAGAGAGTCAGTACTGAGGGAGTGCTGCACTGTCTGAGGGTCAGCACTGAGGGAGTGCTGCACTGTCAGAGGGTCAGTACTGAGGGAGTGCTGCACTGTCCTGAGAAGGAATGCACCTTTCCGGGATTTGTAAGGTGAAACAGCGTGACTCTATGAAGCAGAGATTGTCAAGCACTGGCAGCACGCCATCGTAGTTATTGGGTATGCGGCAGGTGGGTTTGCTAACGGTATGGAGAAGGAAGAAGAGCATTCGTGTAGTAACTGAAGGTGGAGCCTCTCCTGTATCTATCAGGGCTCTGGCGATGTTCCTACAGGCTCCGACCAATGAGGCCTAAGCGTGGGCAATCCGAAGTGGTGGGTGGGGTGGGGTGCAGTGTTGGGGGGGGGGGGGTGGGGGGGTCTTCCCGACCAGGGTCCTGATCGAGCGTGTCGCCCCCGATAAGCTCTCTGTCGTAAAGCTCGCCTGTTTCTGGTTGAAACCTGTCCGCTTCGCCGGGTCATCACAACCAGAGCGCCTCCCACGGGGAGCTGAACCACGAGACCCTGGCCGATGGTCCGAAAAGCCCATCTGCTTCACTGGTGTCCCTTTGGGCACCGTCCCTGTCCCGGTCCGGGAGTCTACGTGACTCCAGACCCCACAGCGACGCGGCCGACACTTAGTGACCCCGCCAAATGGGACGGCAAGCCGCTTGGTTCAGGGGCGATCAGTGCGGTGGTGGGGGGGGGGGGTGTGGTTAGTGGTCAGGGGATGGGCATCCGGGTGCCGCCCTTCCCCCCAGCAACACCCGCCTCCCCACGGCAGAATAAATAACCAACCAAAAAAACAGGCAGGGCGGAAAGGCGGGACCGAACGAGCCAATCAGACAACCCGTAGGAACGGCCAAGCGGCCGTGGATGGAAAAGCGCTCCCAAAGGAACTGAGGGCTCAGGCGAAGTGGTCGAGCGGTCGGCGAACCCTGGAAACCAAGGCGACTGACCCCACCGGAGCGTTCGCTGAGCTGAATGAAAAAGGCTAGAAGCAAAACGCCGCAGGCGCCGGAAACCCGAAATAAAATCGGAAAACGCCAGGGCCAGGGTGGGGGGGGGGAGAGAAATATCTCGGACGGGCGGAGGGGGAAACCGAGTCGGCGTGTTGGGGTCAGCCAAGGCCCTTCTTCAGAGCTGCTCCTCAGGCTCTCCTCCAATGGAAAAGTCAGTCGGCTCCCCCGAAGGATCGGGGGAAATCAGGGGAGTCAACAAAGAATTGGTAGAAATTGCGCGACGCGTGGAATCGGAAGTTCCCGTTTTCTTTTGTCCTTTCCAAATGTCGGCGTCCGGCGAGTCACGGGATAAAGGGGGAAGGCGAGCCCCCTCTCCGGGAAGGAGCAGAGCCCGCACTCCCGTTCGGAAAGGACGGCTGGTAGATGAGCACCAGTCGCAGGAGCGCAAGTAGCAAATCGAATGGAGGCGAGCGAGCGCCGGAAACGCAGACTACGCCAAACCGAGAGAGTCAGCTCAAAGCAACTGAGACCACCATTCCTCGAAACGCGACAGGATGAGATCTGGAAGAGTTGCCAGGCTTCAGGACCATAAAGTCAGAGACTTGTGCGGGGGCTGGGGTGGTGGTGGTGGTGGTGGTGGGGGGATCAGAGACTCATGGGGAGTTGCAGGGAGAAGGGGTAGCCAGTAAAGTAAAGGTTGTATTGTAAATGGTTAAATGTCCTTGGTGGGGAGGGGAGGATTTTTTTTTCCCAGAAAAGAAAGGGGGATGTTGTTAAGTGCCTTCAAGGGATAGCCGCGTGCTAGTGTAGTATAAGGGTGTTCGGCCGTGCAAGCGTTAATGTGGGACTGGGGAACAGTACCGCCCACGGTATGATGTAGAGAGTCACATGGTAGTGGTCAGTGGAATCGAGTCCGGAGGGAGACAGTGCCTGTGCCTGGCAGTATCTTGGAGATGTATACAGTTATGGGTTACCAATAAATGGTTTGAATATTGTTGAAAGAGGAGATGAGTCAAAGCTTTTCATCTAGCACTCACCAGGACACTTTGGAAGAATACCAAAGTCAAGGGGGAAAAGCACATTGCACTGCATGTGCTGATTGGTTGGCAAGTGGCGTTGCCATGGAGAACGCAACAGTGATGGTGAATGACGGTGTTGTTTGAAATTTAATCCAGGCTGCTTCAAACAATACTTGGAAGTTAAGCTGCTGCAAAACAGTGCTTGGCAGTTAACTGCCGGTCACCATCACCGGTGCATTCTCGTTGACAACGCCACTTGCCAACCAATCAGCACTCTCCATGTGCGGTATAAATTGTTGTTTTCCCCTTTTACCTTGGTATACTACTAAAGTGTCCTGATGAGTGTAAGAGGAAAAGCTTCGACATGTCTCTTTTCGCAGCAATGCTCTGGTTCCGTGCTACCAAATGACTATTTCCTGGAACTATCCGTGTTGCGATTGACTTACCGTCAAATGTGAATTGTAACTACAGCCCTTTAACAAACCTCTGTATAAATTTAGAAAAGATGCTGTCTCGAATGGTCCCCTGTATCCAAACTCAAGAACCCATCTCCGTCCGCTCGTCGGTGGAGAGCCGCGTTGTTGAGGGGAGAAGTCCGGGACCCTCGCCCAATCTTGGAGGAGGGTTAATACTCCCTGGTGGTTCCTTTCCTCCGGGGAGAGCTCAAACGCTCCTTCAGACCCGTTTAAGTGCCTGCGAGGGTCTCTCCTCCTCAACCGTAAGCGAGCGTGAACTTCTGAGGGGTACAGTTGATCCGGAACAGTCCCCGAGAAAGGGGGCCAGGATTATAACCCACCTCGGGCCAAGGGGCAGCTCTGTGGGAGCGCTCACCTGGTGCAACTTAACTGCAGTCGATAAACAGCTGGAGTGCGGAGCTAGTCTCAGTAATGGTGGCCGTGAAACGATCATCAGTTGTCCTACAAAGCTTTCTGGTTCACTGGCGCCCTTTGGCGATGGCTTCCCTGTTTAAAAATAAGGGACCGCCCATTTAGGACCGAGATGAGGGGGGACATTTTCTCTCAGCGAGTCTTTGAAGCTCCCTCTTGAATATTTTTAAGGTGGATTGGGGTTGGGGGGGGGGGGGGTGGGTGGGGTAGATAGATTCTCGACACTCAAGGGGGGGGTGAAAGGTTATCGGTGGGGGGTGGGGTAGACGGGAACGTGGAGCTGAGCTTGCAATCAGAGCATCCTCGACCTTATTGAGTGGCTGAGCAGGGCGGGAGGGGGGGATAAGAAATGAACACCTCACTGATTGAGGGCGTTTGCTGTGCATAGCTTTGCGGCCGCATTCCCGGCATATTAGAAGAGGGTGATGTGTCACTCGGGAAGCCCAAGTTGGCAACCCACACTTTTCCATGTAGCCTGGAGCCATGGATGGAAATGGCAGAGATTCCAAATGTCTTTGCACCTCATGGCTAAACCGGGAATGTCTTCCTGCTCTTTCCGCCCACCATTGGCCTGCGTTTTTTTTTTGGCTGAAAAAGAAAGAGACATGCGGTCTAGACTTCCCATGGTGCACTCACCGGGACAGGTGGCGAGAAATTGCCAACAGTGAAGGGAACAACAATTTATACTGCATGGGAAGAGAGCTGCTGCTTGGTCGGCCAATGGACCCTGACTGCTGGAGGCACTGCCACAGAGGATGCAGCGGGGGGGGGTGCGGTTAACGGCAGAGCTTTTGTTCGGAATCAAAGCTTGGGGGTGGGGGGGGGGGAACAAGCCATTCCCTGGTTCATTCCCCATGGCAAGGCCTTGACCCATCCCAGGGTTGACCTGCCTGATTTGAGTTTGAGCGGCTCGCCGATCCCCGCTGCCTTCTCTGTGGCAACGCCTCTGCCAATCGGGCTCCACCTGCCGACCCATCAGCGCTCTCTCCTCAGGCAGTGTAAATTGTTGTTGGCAACCTGGCGACCGGCCCTGATTGGGTGAAAAGCTGAGGGTCCAGGGGCAAGGGCGCTACCTCAAGCCCTCCCAAAAGCAGATCAGCGACTGCGCGCTCCCATAGTGGTTGAATACCTGTGAAGCGCTTTGAAACCTCCCGAGCCAGTGAGAGGTGCTATAGAAATGCACGCTGTGTCATTTTCCTACAGAATGCCCACAGATTCGTTGACGAGGAGGCCACTTGGCCCACCAGGCCTGTGCTAGCCCCCCTCTGCCGAGCTATCCAGCTAGCCCTTCATATCCTTAAAAAAGGTGTCGTGTTTAAAGGAACCAGTGATATAATTCTGCGGCGCGCACTCACCCAGTAACGGTACACCAGAGCAAAGATCACTGTAACAGCCACATCGAAGGACAATATCAGCACACTGAATCCAATCAGGACACAAGTGATAATGTTCACCCCAAAGCAGGCCTTCACCTGAAAGAGAAACACTGTTAGACACAGATCAGAACAGCCCAGCCTCATTTAGAAGGGGGAGGGGGCCATTCAGCCCCCTCCTCGAGCCTGTTACACAGGAACAGGAGGAGGCCCATTCAGCCCCCTCCTCGAGCCTGTTACACAGGAACAGGAGGAGGCCCCATTCAGCCCCCTCCTCGAGCCTGTTACACAGGAACAGGAGGAGGCCCCATTCAGCCCCTCCTTGAGCCTGTTACACAGGAACAGGAGGAGGCCATTCAGCCCCTCCTCGAGCCTGTTACACAGGAACAGGAGGAGGCCCCATTCAGCCATTCACTGAGACCCCCGACAGATCCGCTTCTCAACTCTCCTGATCCCGGCTTGGCAGCGGTGACGCTCGCTGCCCCCACCTGTCTTTGAAGATAAACCTAGCGACCCCGCAGTGTGGGGAGGAAGGTGGGAAGGACGCATAGCCAAGGTCAAGGGGAGGAGGAGGGGGACCCAGCCAGTGTGGAGGGGGGGTGGGGGGGGGGGGGGGGGAGGGCGCTGCGCCTATTTCCGTTGGCACTGAGACTCCGTTGTGGGATCATCCTCGGGAAAGAATGATCACTCGATTCTCGGAAGCAAGCGGCCCTTTGCCGTTTGCGTGGGCGGCAAACGACGTGTTATGTAACCGCTGGAAGGCACCGGGGTACCAGTTTCCGTCACTCTCCACCCAGTTGCGGGAAGGACGTGGGAGGAGAAGGGGTGAGGCGGGGGGGGAGCGGGAAGGGTCAAGAGCCAGGAGAATGTCGTCGGGCAGCCGAATTGTGCCTTTAATGGTGGAGTTGATCTGCAGACGCCGGATGGGTGGGAAACTTTAAATTCGCTTGCGATATGCTCGGCAGCAGCTGCGCGCGTGCTCCCAACTCCAACTCTATCTCCACACTAACTGCGGAGGTCTCCCCCCCCCTCCCCCCCCCCGCGCTAGTCTCCTATTGGCTACTGAAGATCATGTGACCTTGCCTGACAGGGGATGGACAGAAATTTCTTCACCCAGAGAGTGGCGAGCCCGTGGAATTCACTACCCACAGAAAGTAATCGAGGCCAAATTATGCATTGTATGTTTTCAAGAAGGAGTTAGATATAATAGCTCTTGGGGCGAAAGGGATCAAAGGATATGGGGGGGGTGGGGAAAGCAGACGATTGATTTGGATGATCAGCCATGATCATGATGAAAGGCGGAACAGGCTCCAAGGGCCGAATGGCCTACTCCTGCTCCTAGTTTCCATGTTTCTATTCTTAAAGGCACAGGTCACTCTAACTAGAAGCATAATTACCACAGCGACACTGCTTCAGAGTAAGGGGCAGGCCACTTAGGACTGAGATGAGGAGGGAGGTGGTGAGGACACAACTGGAGTACCGTGTGCAGTTCTGGTCACCACATTACAGGACGGATGTGATAGCTCTGGAGAGAGTGCAGAGGAGGTTTACAAGAATGTTGCCAGGTTTAGAAAAGTGTATCTACGAGGAGAGATTGGATAGGTTGGGGTTATTTTCCTTAGAACAAAGAAGGCTGAGAGGTGACTTGATTGAGGTGAACAAAATGATGAGGGGAATAGATCGAGTGGACAGGATAAAATTGTTTCTCTTGGTGGAGAATTCTAGAACCAGGGGACATAGATTCAAGATAAGTGGCAGAAGGTGTAGGGGGGACATGAGGAAGAACTTTTTTATGCAGAGGGTAGTGGGTGTCTGGAATTCGCTGCCCAAGTTGGTGGTAGAGGCAGAAACTCTAAACTCCTGCTACTATTTTTCCGTACCTCCCACGCTCCAAATTTCAATCCCATAGAACAAGGCCAACCTGCTACCCTTCCCCCTCCCCGCCCCCATCTCTCTGCTCTCGTCAATCCCATTCCGAATCTTCGGAGCGAGGAAGGGACACTGGTGGATTTCCAATACGGGTTCGCACAGAAAGATCCCACACGCGACGTGGCATTCACCCAGAAACCGACGAGCAAACGTTTTCTGTTGGATGTTGGGCGGAGGGTTGGGTGGGGGATGGAAAACGGGACCCCCGAAAGGTGTGGGGCAACTCAGGGACCCAATACCCCGGTGAAGGATGTCCCCTACCCCACCCCGCACCAACCTCGTCGCCACCCAGTCTGCCTGAAACTGCTCCCCTCCCAGTGGCAGGGCGATGGGGATCAGTTTGATCCTAGAGACAGATGGCTGGCGACTCAGATAAGGGGCTTTTGGTGGAATTGCACAGAACGCCCTTGAAAGCTGCATTGTAGGAGGGGCAGCACTGAGGGAGTGCAGCACTGTAGGAGGGGCAGTACTAAGTGCTGCACACCCTCAGCTCTGACCCTCTGACAGTGCAGCTCCCTCAGTACTGACCCTCTGACAGTGCTTGCGCTCCCTCAGTACTGACCCTCTGACAGTGCTGCACTCCCTCAGTACTGACCCTCCAACAGTGCAGCTCTCCCTCAGTACTGACCCTCCGATAGTGCTGCACTCCCTCAGTACTGACCCTCTGACAGTGCAGCACTCCCTCAGTACTGACTCTCCAACAGTGCAGCACTCCCTCAGGACTGACCCTCCGACAGTGCAGCACTCCCTCAGTACTGACCCTCTGACAGTGCAGCACTCCCTCAGTACTGACCCTCTGACAATACAGCACTCCATCATTACTGACCCCCTCCGACAGTGCAGCACTCCCTCAGTACTGACAGTGCGTGCACCTGGTTGTACCGCGGTCCCCAGTGCCTTGTGTGGGACTTGCATCCCCAGCGTCCAGCCCCTGAACCACAGCTCATGCTGCAGCAACTGGATGAGACAGCACGTGGAAGATGGGCCTAATGGCTTTCTCCTCTGCTGCATCGCTGCACTTGAGCAACGATGGCTGAGGTAAGAGCTTGCCCCCCCCCCCACCCCCCTCGACACTCTGGAAGCTGGGATCCCGACAGAAGCGTCTGTTCTTTCTGCCCTGCCCAGCCTGCGAGCTGTCGTCAAACTCACCAGGTACTTGCTCGCCCTCTTGTTTTCTGAGGAGATGGTCAGAGATCCGGCAACTATCAGCTGGTGAGAAAGAAAACAGTTCCGACAATGAGAACAGGGGAGCAGGCAGCCTCCAGGCCCATCAGCACGGTGCTACGTTACCCCAGCGGTACAGAGCAGGACCCGATCGGGAGGACCGAGGGGAGGAGAGAACAGCAATCGCTTCCAACAGCCGCACAGGCTGTCACCTTCGCCAGGAGCCCACACAAGCTGGGGGCTTCCCCTCCGGAGGGAGAAGAGTGGTACACTGGGACTTCATGCTGACCTTGGACGGAGCCTCGGTTGGGCCAAGCCTCGAGCCGGCTGAGCAACAGTTTGTCACGTCAGCGTATCGGGCACAGCCAGGCTTAACGTGGGAGCTGCGAAACAGCGCCACCCGCTGGGCGGTGTAAGGAGAGACACGTGACCTGAGTCTGTTGTGGGCGGGACGGACGGAGACCTGTGTAGAAGCAAGCATGGAGCGAACTCATAGTATGGGCTATATTCTTTATATATGGACATGCAAATGTGTTATCGAGAAACACTTAATGCTCAACTCTGCAGGATTCAAACCCTCTCCTGAGAACTACTGAGCACAAAAAATACAGCACAGTCCCAGTGTCCATATCACACTGGGAGTCACTGTACATAGTCCCAGTCTCCTTATCACACTGGGAGTTACTGTACATAGTCCCAGTCTCCATATCACACTGGGAGTCACTGTGCACAGTTCCAGTCTCCATATCACACTGGGAGTCACTGTACATAGTCCCAGTCTCATCACACTGGGAGTTACTGTACATAGTCCCAGTCTCCATATCACACTGGGAGTCACTGTGCACAGTTCCAGTCTCCATATCACACTGGGAATCACAGTGCACAGTCCCAGTCTCCATATCACACTGGGAGTCACTGTGCACAGTCCCAGTCTCCATATCACACTGGGAGTCACAGTGCACAGTTCCACTCTCCATATCACACTGGGAGTCACTGTGCACAGTCCCAGTGTCCATATCCACTGGGAGTCAAAGTGCACAGTCCAAGTCTCCATATCACAACTGGGAGTCACTGTGCACAGTCCCAATCTCCATATCACACTGTGAGTTACTGTACATAGTCCCAGTCTCCATATCACACTGGGAGTTACTGTGCACGGTCCCAGTCTCCATATCACACTGGGAGTCACTGTGCACAGTTCTGGTCTCCGTATGATACTGGGAGTCACTGTGCACAGTTCCAGTCTCCATAATCACACTGGGAGTCACTGTGCACAGTCCCAGTCTCCATATCCCACTGGGAGTCACTGTGCACAGTCCCAGTCTCCATTTCACACTGGGAGTTACTGTGCACAGTTCCAGTCTCCATATCACACTGGGAGTCACTGTGCACAGTTCCAGTCTCCATATCGCACTGGGAGTCACTGTGCACAGTTCCAGTCTCCATATCACACTGGGAGTCACTGTGCACAGTTCCAGTCTCCATATCAAAACCAGGAGTTACTGTGCAGTGTTCTGGGCTTCGTATCACACTGGGAGTCACTGTGCACAGTTCCAGTCTCCATATCACACTGGGGAGTCACTGTGAACAGTTCCAGTCTCCATATCACACTGGGAGTCACTGTGCACAGTTCCAGTCTCCATATCACACTGGGAGTCACTGTGCACAGTTCCAGTCTCCATATCACGCTGGGAGTCACTGAGCACAGTTGCAGTCTCCATATTACACTGGGAGTCCACTGTGCACAGTTGCACTCTCCATATCACACTGGGAGTCACTGTGCACAGTTCCAGTCTCCATATCACACTGGGAGTCACTGTGCACAGTTCCAGTCTCCATATCATACTGGGAGTCACTGTGCACAGTTCCCTGTCTCCATATCACACTGGGAGTCCACTGTGCACAGTTCCAGTCTCCATATCACCCTGGGAGTCACTGTGCACAGTTCCAGTCTCCATATCACACTGGGAGTCACTGTACATAGTCCCAGTCTCATCACACTGGGAGTTACTGTACATAGTCCCAGTCTCCATATCACACTGGGAGTCACTGTGCACAGTTCCAGTCTCCATATCACACTGGGAGTTACTGTGCACAGTCCAAGTCCTCCATATCACACTGGGAGTCACTGTGCACAGTCCCAGTCTCCATATCACACTGGGAGTCACTGTGCACAGTCCCAGTCTCCATATCACACTGGGAGTCATTGTGCACAGTCCCCAGTCTCCATATCACACTGGGAGTTCACAGTGCACAGTCTCCGTCTCCATATCACACTGGGAGTCACTGTGCACAGTCCCAGTCTCCATATCACACTGGGAATCACAGTGCACAGTCCCAGTCTCCATATCAAACTGGGAGTCACTGTGCACAGTCCCAGTCTCCATATCACACTGGGAGTCACAGTGCACAGTTCCACTCTCCATATCACACTGGGAGTCACTGTTGCACAGTCCCAGTGTCCATATCACACTGGGAGTCAAGTGCACAGTCCCAGTCTCCATATCACACTGGGAGTCACTGTGCACAGTCCCAATCTCCATATCACACTGGGAGTCACTGTACATAGTCCCAGTCTCCATATCACACTGTGAGTTACTGTACATAGTCCCAGTCCTCCATATCACACTGGGAGTTACTGTGCACTGGTCCCAGTCTCCATATCACACTGGGAGTCACTGTGCACAGTTCTGGTCTCCGTATGATACTGGGAGTCCTGTGCACAGTTCCAGTCTCCATAATCACACTGGGAGTCACTGTGCACAGTCCCAGTCTCCATATCCCACTGGGAGTCACTGTGCACAGTCCCAGTCTCCAATTCACACTGGGAGTTACTGTGCACAGTTCCAGTCTCCATATCAAACCAGGAGTTACTGTGCAGAGTTCTGGGCTTCGTATCACAGGGCGAGTTACAGTGCACAATTCTGACTCCATATCACACTGGGAGTCACTGTGCACAGTTCCAGTCTCCATATCACACTGGGAGTCACTGTGCACAGTTCCAGTCTCCATATCACACTGGGAGTCACTGTGCACAGTTCCAGTCTCCATATCACACTGGGAGTCACTGTGCACGAGTTCCAGTCTCCATATCGCACTGGGAGTCACTGTGCACAGTTCCAGTCTCCATTTCACGCTGGAAGTCACTGTGCACAGTTGCAGTCTCCATATTACACTGGGAGTCACTGTGCACAGTTGCACTCTCCATATCACACTGGGAGTCACTGTGCACAGTTCCAGTCCTCCATATCACACTGGGAGTCACTGGTGCCACAGTTCCAGTCTCCATATCACACTGGGAGTCACTGTGCACAGTTCCTGTCTCCATATCACACTGGGAGTCACTGTGCACAGTTCCAGTCTCCATATCACACTGGGAGTCACTGTGCACAGTTCCAGTCTCCATATCACACTGGGAGTCACTGTACATAGTCCCAGTCTCATCACACTGGGAGTTACTGTACATAGTCCCAGTCTCCATATCACACTGGGAGTCACTGTGCACAGTTCCAGTCTCCATATCACACTGGGAGTTGGTGTG
The DNA here is from genome assembly GCA_026770705.1 of Isurus oxyrinchus. Taxonomy (NCBI): domain Eukaryota; kingdom Metazoa; phylum Chordata; class Chondrichthyes; order Lamniformes; family Lamnidae; genus Isurus; species Isurus oxyrinchus. Next base: position 84,546 of record JANJGN010002140.1, read on the forward strand.
CACAGTCCCAGTCTCCATATCACACTGGGAGTCACTGTGCACAGTCCCAGTCTCCATATCACACTGGGAGTCACTGTGCACAGTCCCAGTCTCCATATCACACTGGGAGTCACTGTGCACAGTCCCAGTCTCCATATCACACTGGGAGTCACAGTGCACAGTCTCAGTCTCCATATCACACTGGGAGTCACTGGTGCACAGTCCCAGTCTCCATATCACACTGGGAATCACAGTGCACAGTCCCAGTCTCCATATCAACACTGGGAGTCCACTGTGCACAGTCCCAGTCTCCATATCACACTGGGAGTCACAGTGCACAGTTCCACTCTCCATATCACACTGGGAGTCACTGTGCACAGTTTCTGGTCTCCGTATGATACTGGGAGTCACTGTGCACAGTTCCAGTCTCCATAATCACACTGGGAGTCACTGTGCACAGTCCCAGTCTCCATATCCCACTGGGAGTCACTGTGCACAGTCCCAGTCTCCATTTCACACTGGGAGTTACTGTACATAGTCCCAGTCTCCATATCACACTGGGAGTCACTGTGAACAGTTCCAGTCTCCATATCACACTGGGAGTCACTGTGCCACAGTTCCAGTCTCCATATCCACACTGGGAGTCACTGTGCACAGTTCCAGTCTCCATATCGCACTGGGAGTCACTGTGCACAGTTCCAGTCTCCATATCGCACTGGGAGTCACTGTGCACAGTTCCAGTCTCCATATCAAACCAGGAGTTACTGTGCAGAGTTCTGG
>JANJGN010002141.1:0-75000 GCA_026770705.1 Isurus oxyrinchus
GACGCGAAGGGGCGAGGCAGCAGGAGCCAGAGTGAGTGAGGGAGATGGAAGGAGTCAGAGCACGGGAGAGAGAGAGAGAGGTAACGCAGCAGAGATGGGGAAGGAAGAGTGCGGTATAATTATATTCATTGCTGTGTTAAGCAATGTTTCGATATTGGAAAGTACTTTCCTGTTGCCTGAAATAGTTCCTTCCTGTGGAAGGCATTTTTCTCCAAAAAGATACTTGCTTCAGAATAGTTTGTCCATTTCCACTGCATCGGAGTTGGAATTGGACGTCACTGAATGTATCATCCACATCCGTTCTTACCCAAGCAGCATGCTGTCCTCAGGACCCTCGATACGATTATAATAACCCCTGAGATTTGCATTGTACACGTCCCACGACAAAGGTATCGCCCGGGGGGGGTGGGGTGGGGGGGGGCGGGAGGGAGAGGAGGAAGAGAAGGGGGAGGAGTTGGAGGAAGAGGGGCGAGGGAAGAGGAAGGGAGGAGGGAGAGGAAAGGGGGGAAGTTGAAAGAGGGAGGGGAAGGGGGTAGGGGGAAGTGGAAAGGAGGGGAGGGGAAGAGGGTAAGTGGAAGGGAGGAGGGAGAGGAAGGGGGAAGAGGAGGGGTGAAGGGAAGGGAGAGGGGGAGGGGAAGCGGGGGAGAGGAAGGTGGGAGGAGGAAGGGGAAGGGGGGAAGAGGAGGGGGAGAGGGTGGGGGAAGTGGGGGAGAGGAGGGGGAGAGGGTGGGGGAAGTGGGGGAGAGGGAGGGGAAGTGGGGGAGAGGGAGGGGAAGGGGGGGAGAGGGAGGGGAAGTGGGGGAGAGGGTGGGGGAAGTGGGGGAGAGGGAGGGGAAGTGGGGGAGAGGGAGGGGGAAGTGGGGGAGAGGGAGGGGGGGAAGAGGAGGAGGAAGGGAAGAGGAGGGGGTAGGAGGAAGGAAATGGGGAGAGGAAGGGGGAGGGGAAGTTGGGGAGAGGAGGGGGGAGGAGGAAGAGAAGAGGAGGGGGGAAGAGGAAGGGAAGAGGAGGGGGGGAAGAGGAAGGAAATGGGGAGAGGAGGGGGGAGGGGGGAAGAGGAAAGGGAGAAGAGAAGGGAAGGGGGAAGAGGAAGGGAGGAGGGGAAGGGGGTAGGTGAGGGGGAAGGCGAGGGGGGGGGGGGATTTAATGCAACCTCCACCCCTCCATGCAGGGTTGCAGGTGTCTGTTCGACTGTAACCTTTCTTCGTCGAGCCTTCACGGCCCAGGGTTTAGTGCGTCCCTTTAGCACGTCGCTCTGGAGCGGCCATGCTGCTGTGGAAGGGACCCCTCCACCTCCACCTCCACCTCCGGAGCCAGTTTCTCTCGGTGGGGTGTCGAGGTGAGGGGGGGGAGGGGGGGTACCTCGTGGTGCGAAGCCGCCCCTTTGGCCGGTGTCGTTTCCCCTCTGCAGCGCAAAGCCGTTGCTCTGTGTGATTGTGCGAAGGTATTGTCTGTTTACCGACAGCCCCCTCGCTTTAACCGTAACCCCGTGGGGCTCCTGCCCGCTCGAGGGGAGCTGACACCATGGGGCTGGGGGGGGCGGGGGGCTGATCGAAGAAGGAAGGACTGGGTCAGCACGCACGCCTCCTGCCAACGTGTGCGAACGCAAAGTGCTTCCCGGGAGCTGTCGCAGACCGAAGCCTTTATCAGAAGCAAGACGTTGATGCAGCCCTTTATTCGAAAAGGGATGGGAGGCAGAAAGCCCAAAGCTTGCAGGCCGGTTAGCTTCACGTCTGCCATAGGGAAAATGTTTCAGGAGCTGTTATTAAAGATGTTATGGCTGGGCACTGAGAAAAATTCAATGCAATCGGGCAGAGTCCACATGGTTTCGTGAAAGGGAAATCATGTTTAACCAATTTACTGGAGTTCTTTGAAGATGGGTAAAGGGAACCAGTGGATGTGCTGTCCTTAGATATCCAGAAGGCATTTGATAACGTGCCACATGAAAGGTTAGTGCAGAAAATAAAAGCTCATGGTGTAGGGGGGTAACATATTGGCGTGGATAGAAGATTGGCTGGTTAACAGGAAGCAGAGAGCTGGCATAAATGGGTCTTTTTTTCTGGTTGACAGGATGTGACGAGTGGCGTGTCACAGGGATCAGAGCTGGGACCTCAACTTTTTACAGTTGTTATGACTTGAGATGGGAGGAGAGCACTGCCTGGCCCTAGTTCCACTGCCCTACACCTATTTAAATGATTTTTCCACGTAGCTTTAAGGTGTCCCTGTGCCACATTGCAGGCGCTTGCTCCTTGAGCCCAGACACCTGATGTACCAGGGAAGATTCGCCCCTCTGTTCTAAACACTTTGAGTCTTCAGAGGACCTCTCACCTCACATCCATAAACAAACTCCAAAGGACTCAAGCCAATAGAACCATTTGGTGCATCCCTAGTGCTGAGCCAAAGAAAATTCCAAACCCCTTGTCCCAATCACATGGGAGAGTCTTGGCAGGATGCCTCATTCACCCTTTTGAGGGTCTGATGGTATCATTCTAAAGCCCCTTGAGTTTGCAGGTGGTAAACTGGGGACCTTAACCAGACCACTCGTAACTCCCAGGAAACTGTTGGACAGGACATTGGAACCATGATCCGACAGGACCTCAATTGGTGATCCCTATTGGGTGAAGAATTGGATTAAAATCTCTGCCAATCCCTTGGCAGAAATTGTTCTGAAGGGAGTGGCTTCTGGGCACTGAGTAGCCCTCCCCCAATATAGTGGGTATATGTGGGGGTCCTGTTTCCCTTTCTGGTAAGGGTCCCATACAGTTTAACAACACTCCACTAAATCACAGAATCACACAGTGCAGAAGAGGCCCTTCGGCCCATCGAGTCTGCACCGACATGTGAGAAACACCTGACCTACCTCCCTAATCCCATTGACCAGCACTTGGCCCCATAGCCTTGAATGTTATGACGATGCCAAGTGTTCATCCAGGTACTTTTTAAAGGGTGTGAGGCTAACCCACCTCCACCACCCTCCCAGGCAGCGCATTCCAGACCCTCACCACGCTCTGGGTAAAAAAGCTTCTCCTCACATCCCCCCCTAAACCTCCTGCCCCTCACCTTGAACTTGTGTCCCCTCGTGACTGACCCTTCAACTAAGGGGAACAGCTGCTCCCTATCCACCCTGTCCGTGCCCCTCATAATCTTGTACACCTCGATCAGGTCGCCCCTCAGTCTTCTCTGCTCCAACAAAAACAACCCAAGTCTATCCAACCTCTCTTCGTAACTTAAATGTTTCATCCCAGGCAACATCCTGGTGAATCTCCTCTGCACCCCCTCCAGTACAATCACATCCTTCCTATAATGTGGCGGCCAGAACTGCACACAGTAACAAGAGAGAGGTGGGGTGAGGTGGGGTGGGGTGAGGTGAGGTGGGGTGAGGTGGGGTGGGGTGAGGTGGGGTGAGGTGAGGTGGGGAGAGGTGAGGGGGTGAGGTGAGGTGGGGTGAGGTGAGGTGGGGTGAGATGAGGTGAGGTGGGGTGAGGTGAGGTGGGGTGAACTGAGGTGGGGTGAGGTGAGGTGGGATGAGGTGAGGTGAGGTGGGGTGAGGTGAGGTGGGGAGAGGTGAGGGGGTGAGGTGAGGTGGGATGAGGTGAGGTGAGGTGGGGTGAGGTGAGGTGGGATGGGGAGGTGAGGTGAGGTTAGGTGGGGTGAGATGAGGTGAGGTGGGGTGAGGTTAGGTGGGGTGAGATGAGGTGGGATGGGGTGAGGTGGTGAGGTGGGGTGAGCTGAGGTGGGGTGAGGTGAGGTGGGGTGAGGTGAGGTGGGGTGAGGTGAGGTGGGGTGAGATAAGGTGAGGTGGGGTGAGGTGAGGTGGGGTGAGGTGAGGTGAGGTGAGATGAGGTGGGGTGTGGTGAGGTGAGGTGGGGTGAGATGAGGTGGGGTGTGGTGAGGTGAGGTGGGGTGAGATGAGGTGGGGTGTGGTGAGGTGGGGTGAGATAAGGTGAGGTGGGGTGAGGTTAGGTGGGGTGAGATGAGGTGGGATGGGGTGAGGTGGTGAGGTGGGGTGAGCTGAGGTGGGGTGAGGTGAGGTGGGGTGAGGTGAGGTGGGGTGAGGTGAGGTGGGGTGAGATAAGGTGAGGTGGGGTGAGGTGAGGTGGGGTGAGGTGAGGTGAGGTGAGATGAGGTGGGGTGTGGTGAGGTGAGGTGGGGTGAGATGAGGTGGGGTGTGGTGAGGTGGGGTGAGATAAGGTGAGGTGGGGTGAGGTGAGGTGGGGTGAGGTGAGGTGAGATGAGGTGGGGTGTGGTGAGGTGAGGTGGGGTGAGATGAGGTGGGGTGTGGTGAGGTGGGGTGAGGTGAGGAGGGGGGTCTCCTGTGCCTCAGGTAGTGAGAGGGTTCACCCCCAGGAGGGGGTGGGGGTGTACATTTCTTTGAATTGGCTCCTGTTCCCTCGAGGGTGGACAATCGATGGCTGGATCTGACCGAGGGGCTTGAGGAGATCGAGGGCGATGGAGGGAAAACTATTTCCTCTGGTGTGGGGCTGGGGAGGGGGTTTTTGGGGGTGTCGGGCGGGCGACTGAGTACAGAACATGGGGGCAGATCCTTAAAATTCAAGGCAGGCCATTCAGGAGGAACTCTCACCCTCTCCCTTTCCCTCTCCCTCTCCCTCTCCCTCTCCCTATCCCTCTCCCTCTCCCTCTCCCTCTCCCTCTCCCTATCCCTCTCCCTCTCCCTCTCCCTCTCTCTGTCTCCCCTTCAGGAACTCTGAAACACTCTCTCTCGTTTTCTCCCCACCAGGAACTCTGGAACACACTCTATCTCTCTCCCCCTTACCAGGAACTCTGGAACACTGCCCCCCCACCCCCCACCCCCACCCAGGAAACCTGGAACACACTCTCTCTCTCTCCCTCTCCCACCCACCCACCGCCTCACCCCCGCCCCACCAGGAACTCTGGAACACTCTCTCTCGCTCTGTCTCCCCACCAGGAACTCTAGAACACACTCTATCTCACCCCCCAGCAGGAACTCTGGAACACTCTCTCTCGCTCTGTCTCCCCACCAGGAACTCTGGAACACACTCTATCTCTCTCCCCCTTACCAGGAACTCTGGAACACTGCCCCCCCCACCCCCCACCCCCCACCCAGGAAACCTGGAACACACTCTCTCTCTCTCCCTCTCCCACCCACCCACCGCCTCACCCCCGCCCCACCAGGAACTCTGGAACACTCTCTCTCGCTCTGTCTCCCCACCAGGAACTCTGGAACACACTCTATCTCTCTCCCCCTACGAGGAACTCTAGAACACTGCCCCCCCTCCTCCCCACCCAGGAAACCTGGAACACACTCTCTCTCTCCCTCTCCCCACCCACCCCCCTCCATCCCTCCCCCCACCCCCACCCCACCAGGAACTCTGGAACATATGCTCTCTCTTTATCTCTCCACCAGAAACTCTGGAACATTCTCTCCCTCTCTCTCCCCGCACCAGGAACTCTGGAACATTCTCTCCCTCTCTCTCTCCTCGCACCAGGAACTCTGGAACATTCTCTCTCTCCCCTCGCCAGGAACTCTGGAACACACACTCTCTCTCTCCCCCACCAGGAACTCTGGAACACACACTCTCTCTCTCCCCCACCAGGAACTCTGGAACACTGCCCCCCCCCCCCCCACCACCACCCCCAGGAATCCTGGAACACACTCTTCCCCCCACCCCCGGCCACCAGGAACTCTGGAACATATGCTCTCTCTCTTTATCTCTCCACCAGAAACTTTGGAACACACTCTCCCTCTCTCTCTCCCCACCAGGAACTCTGGAACACACTCTCTCTCCCCCCACTAGCAACTCAGCAATACTCTCCCTCCCCCCCACCAGGAACTCTGGAACACACTCTCTCTCCCCCCCACTAGCAACTCAGCAATACTCTCCCTCCCCCCCCCACCAGGAACTCTGGAACACACACACACTCTCTCCCTCTGCACCAGGAACTTTGGAACATTCTCTCTTTCCAGGGGCTGGAGGAGGTTACAGAGATAGGGAGGGGTGTAGGGGCTGGAGGAGGTTACAGAGATAGTGAGCGTTGTAGGGGCTGGAGGAGGTTACAGAGATAGGGAGGGGTGTAGGGGCTGGAGGAGGTTACAGAGATAGTGAGCGTTGTAGGGGCTGGAGGGGGTTACAGAGATAGGGAGGGGTGTAGGGGCTGGAGGTAGTTACAGAGATAGGGAGGGGTGTAGGGGCTGGAGGAGGTTACAGAGATAGGGAGGGGGTGTAGGGGCTGGAGGAGGTTACAGAGATAGGGAGGGTTGTAGGGGTTGGAGGAGGTTACAGAGATAGGGAGGGTTGGAGGGGCTGGAGGAAGTTACAGAGATAGGGAGGGGTGTAGGGGCTGGAGGAGGTTATAGAGATAGTGAGCGTTGTAGGGGCTGGAGGAGGTTACAGAGATAGGGAGGGGTGTAGGGGCTGGAGGAGGTTACAGAGATAGTGAGCGTTGTAGGGGCTGGAGGAGGTTATAGAGATAGTGAGCGTTGTAGGGGCTGGAGGAGGTTACAGAGATAGGGAGGGGTGTAGGGGCTGGAGGAGGTTACAGAGATAGGGAGGGGTGTAGGGGCTGGAGGAGGTTACAGAGATAGGGAGGGGTGTAGGGGCTGGAGGAGGTTACAGAGATAGGGAGGGTTATTGGGGCTGGAGGAGGTTACAGAGATAGTGAGCGTTGCAGGCGGTGGAGGGGTTACAGAGATAGGGAGGGTTGTAGGGGCTGGAGGAGGTTACAGAGATAGGGAGGGTTGTAGGGGCTGGAGGAGGTTACAGAGATAGGGAGCGGTGTAGGGGCTGGAGGAGGTTACAGAGATAGGGAGGGTTGTAGGGGCTGGAGGAGGTTACAGAGATAGGGAGGGTTGTAGGGGCTGGAGAAGGTTACAGAGATAGGGAGGGGTGTAGGGGCTGGAGAAGGTTACAGAGATAGGGAGGGGTGTAGGGGCTGGAGGAGGTTACAGAGATAGGGAGGGTTGTAGGGGCTGGAGAAGGTTACAGAGATAGGGAGGGGTGTAGGGGCTGGAGAAGGTTAGAGAGATAGGGAGTGTTGTAGGGGCTGGAGGAGGTTACAGAGATAGGGAGGGTTGTAGGGGCTGGAGGATGTTACAGAGATAGGGAGGGGTGTAAGGGCCAGAGGAGGTTACAGAGGTAGGGAGGGTTGTAGTGGCTGGAGGAGGGTTACAGAGATAGGGAGTGTTGTAGGCACTGGAGGAAGTTACAGAGATAGGGAGGGTTGTAGGCACTGGAGGAAGTTACAGAGATAGGGAAGGGTGTAGGGGTGGAGGAGGTTACAGAGATAGGGAGGGTTGTAGGGACTGGAGGAGGTTACGGAGATAGGGAGGGTTGTAGGGGCTGGAGGAGGTTACAGAGATAGGGAGGGTTGTAGGGGCTGGAGGAGGTTACAGAGATAGGGAGGGGTGTAGGGGCTGGAGGAGGTTACAGAGATAGGGAGGGTTATAGGGGCTGGAGGAGGTTACAGAGATAGGGAGGGTTGTAGGGGCTGGAGGAGGTTACAGAGATAGGGAGGGGTGTAGGGGCTGGAGGAGGTTACAGAGATAGGGAGGGTTGTAGGGGCTAGAGGAGGTTACAGAGATAGGGAGGGTTGTAGGGGCTGGAGGAGGTTACAGAGATAGGGGTGTAGGGGCTGGAGAAGGTTACAGAGATAGAGAGGGGTGTAGGGGCTGGAGGAGGTTACAGAGATAGTGAGGGTTGCAGGCGCTGGAGGGGTTAGAGAGATAGGGAGTGTTGTAGGGGCTGGAGGAGGTTACAGAGATAGGGAGGATTGTAGGGGCTGGAGGATGTTACAGAGATAGGGAGGGGGTGTAAGGGCCAGAGGAGGTTACAGAGGTAGGGAGGGTTGTAGTGGCTGGAGGAGGGTTACAGAGCTAGGGAGTGTTGTAGGCACTGGAGGAAGTTACAGAGATAGGGAGGGTTGTAGGCACTGGAGGAAGTTACAGAGATAGGGAGGGTTGTAGGGACTGGAGGAGGTTACGGAGATAGGGAGGGTTGTAGGGGCTGGAGGAGGTTACAGAGATAGGGAGTGTTGTAGGGGCTAGAGGAGGTTCTAGAGATAGGGAGGGTTGTAGGGGCTGGAGGAAGTTACAGAGATAGGGAGGGTTGTAGGGGCTGGAGGAAGTTACAGAGATAGGGAGGGGTGAAGGGGCTGGAGGAGGTTACACAGATAGGGAGGGTTGTAGGGGCTGGAGGAGGTTACAGAGATAGGGAGGGGTGTAAGGGCCAGAGGAGGTTACAGAGATAGGGAGGGTTGTAGGGGCTGGAGGAAGTTACAGAGATAGGGAGGGGTGTAGGGGCTGGAGGAGGTTACAGAGATAGGGAGGGTTGTAGGGGCTGGAGGAGGTTACAGAGATAGGGAGGTTTGTAGGGGCTGGAGGAGGTTACAGAGATAGGGAGGGTTGTAGGGGCTGGAGGAGGTTACAGAGATAGGGAGGGTTATAGGGGCTGGAGGAGGTTACAGAGATAGGGAGGGTTGTAGGGGCTGGAGGAGGTTACAGAGATAGTGAGGGTTGCAGGCGCTGGAGGGGTTAGAGAGATAGGGAGGGTTGTAGGGACTGGAGGAGGTTACAGAGATAGGGAGGGTTGTAGGGGCTGGAGGAGGGTTACAGAGATAAGACCATAAGACATAGGAGCAGGAATTAGGCCATTCGGCCCATCGAGTCTGCTCTACCATTCAATCATGGCTGATAAGTTTCTCAACCCCATTCTCCCCGTAACCTTTGACCCCCTTACCAGTCAAGAACCCATCTATCTCGGTCTTAAATACACTCAATGACCTGGCCTCCACAGCCTTCTGTGGCAATGAGTTCCATAGATTCACCACTCTCTGGCTAAAGAAGTTTCTCCTCATCTCTGGTCTAAAAGGTCTTCCCTTTACTCTGAGGCTGTGCCCTCGGGTCCTAGTCTCTCCTACTAATGGAAACATCTTCCCCACGTCCACTCTATCCAGGCCTTTCAGTATTCTGTAAGTTTCAATCAGATCCCCCCTCATCCTTCTAAACTCCATCGAGTATAGACCCAGAGTCCTCGAACCTTCCTCCAGCCCCTAAAACCCTCCCGATCTCTGTAAGCTCCTCCTTCCCCTCCGACACTCCCTATCTCCATAACATCCCCCAGCCCCTACAAACATCCCTATCTCTGTCACCACATTCAACCCCGACAAACCTACCTATCTTTGTAACTCCTCCAGCCCCCACAACCCTCCCTATCTCTGTCACCTCATCCAACCCTTAAAATCATCCCTATCTCTGTAACCTCCTCCAGCGCGACAACCCTCCCTGTCTCCGTAACCTCCTCCAGCCCCTACAGCCCTCCCTATCTCTGTAACCTCCTCCAGCCCCTACACCCCTCCCTATCTCTGTAACCTCCTCCAGCCCCTACAAACCTCCCTATTTCTGTAACCTCCTCCAGCCCCTAAAACCCTCCCTATCTCCGTTACCTCCTCCAGCCCCTAAAACCCTCCCTATCTCCGTTACCTCCTCCAGCCCCTACAACCCTCCCTATCTGTGTCACACCCTCCAGCCAATGCAACCCTCCCTATCTCTGTAACCTCCTCCATACCCTCCAACCCTCCCTATCTCTGTAACCTCCTCCAGCCACTACAACCCTCCCTATCTCCATCACCTCTTCCAGCCCCCACAACCCTCCCTATCTCTGTCACCTCATCCAACCCTTAAAATCATCCCTATCTATGTAACCTTCTCCAGCGCGACAACCCTCCCTATCTCTGTAACCTCCTCCATACCCTCCAACCCTCCCTATCTCTGTAAACTCCTCCAGCCCCTACAACCCTCCCTACCTCTTTCACCTCCTCCAGCCCATACTACCCTCCCTATCTCTGAAACCTCCTCCAGCCCAATAACCCTCCCTATCTCTTTCAACTCCTCCAGCCCCAACAACGCTCCCTATCTCTGTAACGTCCGCTAGACCCTACAACCCTCATTATTCCTGTAACCTCCTCCAGCAGCTAAAACCCTCCCTATCTCTGTAACCACCTCCAGCTCCTACAAACCCCCCCCTCTCCTTCATCTCCTCACTCCCTACAACACCCAAACTCTTTCACCTCCTCCAGCCCGACAACCCTCCCTATCTCCATCACCTCCTCCAGCCCCGACAACTCTCCCTATTTCTGTAAACTCCTCCAGCTCCTATAATCCTCCCTATCTCCGTGATCTCCTCCAGCCCCTACAACCCTCCCTATCTCCGTGACCTCCTCCAGCCCCTACAACCCTCCCTATTTCTGTAACCTCCTCCAGCCCCTACAAACCTCCCCATGTCCATCACCTCCTCCAGCCTGATAACCCTCACTATCACTGTCACCTCGTCCAACCAATACAACCCTCCCTATCTCCGTCACCTCCTCCAGCCTCTAAAACCCTCCTAATCTCTGTCACCCACTCCAGCCACTGCAAAACTCCCTATTGTGCAACATCCTCCATACCCCCCAAAACCTCCCTATCTCTGTAACCTACTCCAGCCCGTACAAACCCCCAACTCTTTCCCCTCCCTATCACTGTCACCTCGTCCAGCCAATACAACCCTCCCTATCTCTTTCACCCCCTCCAGGCCCCTACAACCCTCCCTATCTCTGTAACCACCTCCAGCCCGATAACCCTCCCAATCTCTGTCACCTCATCCAGCAATACAACCCTCCCTATCTCTGTCACGTCCTCCAGCCTGCTACAACCCACCCTATCTCCTTGACCTCCTCCAGCCCCTACAACCGTCTCTATCTCTAACCTCCTCCAGGCCCTACAACCCTCCCTATCTCTTTCACCCCCTCCAGCCCCTACAACCCTCCCTATGTCTGTAACCTCCTCCAACCCCTACACCCCTCCCTATCTCAGTAACCTCCTCCAGCCCCTACAACCCTCCCTATCTCTGTCACGTCCTCCAGCCCCTACAACCCACCCTATCTCTGTAACCTCCTCCAGCCCCTACAACGCTCCCTATCTCTGTAACCTCCTCCAGCCCCTACAACCCTCCCTATCTCTGTCACGTCCTCCAGCCCCTACAACCCACCCTATCTCTGTAACCTCCTCCAGCCCCTACAACGCTCCCTATCTCTGTAAACTCCTCCAGACCCTACAACCGTCTCTATCTCTGTAACCTCCTCCAGCCCCTACACCCCTCCCTATCTCTGTAACCGCCTCCAGTCCCTACAACCCTCCCTATCTCTGTAACATCCTCCAGATCCTACAACCCTCCCTATCTCTGTAACATCCTCCAGACCCTACATCCGTCTCTATCTCTGTAACGTCCTCCAGCCCCTACACCCCTCCCTATCTCTGTAACCGCCTCCAGTCCCTACAACCCTCCCTATCTCTGTAACCACCTCCAGACCCTAAAACCCTCCCTATCTCTGTAACCTCCTCCAGTCCCTACAACCCTCCCTATCTCTGTAACCACCTCCAGCCCCTACACCCCTCCCTATCTCTGTAACCTCCTCCAGCGCTACAACCCTCCCTATCTCTGTAACCTCCTCCATACCCTCCAACCCTCCCTATCTCTGTAAACTCCTCCAGCCCCTGCAACCCTCCCTATCTCTGTAACCTCCTCCAGCCCCTGCAACCCTCCCTACCTCTGTAAACTCCTCCAGCCCATACTACCCTCTCTATCTCTGAAACCTCCTCCAGCCCAATAACCCTCCCTATCTCTTTCAACTCCTCCGGCCCCAACAACACTCCCTATCTCTGTAACCTCCACTAGACCCTACAACCCTCATTATTCCTGTAACCTCCTCCAGCAGCTAAAACGCTCCCTATCTCTGTAACCACCTCCAGCTCCTACAATCCCCCCCATCTCCTTCATCTCCTCACTCCCTACAACCCCCAAACTCTTTCAACTCCTCCAGCCCGACAACCCTCCCTCTCTCCATCACCTCCTCCAGACACAACTCTCCCTATTTCTGTAAACTCCTCCAGCTCCTATAATCCTCCCTATCTCTGTGACCTCCTCCAGACCCTACAACACTGCCTATCTCCATAAACTCCTCCAGCCCCTACAACCCTCCCTATCTCCGTCACCTCCTCCAGACTCTAAAACCCTCCCTATCTCCATTACCTCCTCCAGCCCCTATAACCCTCCTTATCTCTGTCACCCACTCCAGCCACTGCAAAACTCCCTATTGTGTAACCTCCTCCATACCCCCCAAACCTCCCTATCTCTGTAACCTACTCCAGCCCGTACAAACCCCCAACTCTTTTACCTCCTAGAGCCCAATAACCATCTCTATCACTGTCACCTCGTCCAGCCAATACAACCCTCCCTATCTCTGTAACCACCTCCAGCCCGAGAACCCTCCCAATCTCTGTCACCTCATCCAGCCCCTACAACCCTCCCTATCTCTGTCACATTCTCCAGCCCGCTACAACCCACCCTATCTCCGTGACCTCCTCCAACCCCTGCAACCCTCCCTATCACTGTAACATCCTCCAGTCCCTACAACCGTCCCTATCTCTGTAACCTTCTCCAGCCCATACAACCCTCCCTATCTCTGTAACCTTCTCCAGCCCCCTACAACCCTCCCTATCTCTGTAACCTCCTCCAGACCGACAACCCTCCCCATATCTGTAACCACCTCCAGCCCCTACAACCCTCCCTATGTCTGTAACCTCCTCCAGCCCCTACAACTCTCCCCATCTCCGTAACGTCCTCCAGACCCTACAACCCTCCCTATGTCTGTAACCTCCTCCAGCCCCTACAACTCTCCCCATCTCCGTAACGTCCTCCAGACCCTACAACCCTCCCTATCTCTGTAACCTCCTCCAGCCCCAAATAAGCTCCCTATCTCCATCACCTCCTCCAGTCCCTACAACCCTCCCTATCTCTGTCACCTCCTCCAGCCCCTACAACACTCCCTATCTCCATCACCTCCTCCAGTCCGTAAAACCCACCCTATCTCCGTCACCTCCTCCAACTCCTACAACCCTCCCTATCTCTGTCAGCTCGTCGAGCCCCTACAAACCTCCCTATCTCTGTCACCCCCTCCATCCCACGCAACCCTCCTTATCTCTGTAAACAACTCCATACACTCCAAACCTCCCTATCTCTGTAACATACTCCAGCTCCTACAACCCTCCCTATCTCTGTAACCACCTCCAGCCCCTACAACCCTCCCTATATCTGTAACCTACTCCAGCCCCTACAACCCTCCCTATCTCTGTAACCTCCTCCAGCCCCTACAACCCTCCCTATCTCTGTCAACTCCTTCAGCCCCTACAGTCCTCCCTAACTCTGTAATGGACTTCAGCCCCTACAACAATTCCTATCTCCGTAAACACCTCCAGCCCCTTTAATCCTCCCTATCTCCATCACCTCCTCCAGCCCCTACAACCCTCCCTATCTCTGTAACCTCCTCCAGCCCCTAATACCCTCTCTATCTCCATCACCTCCTCCAGCCCCAACAACCCTCCCTATCTCTTTAAACACCTCCAGCCCCTACAACCCTCCCTATTTCTATAAACTCCTCCAGCCCCTACAACCCTCCCTATCTCCGTCACCTCTTCCAGCCACTACAACCCTCCCTATCTCTGTAACCTCCTGCTGCCTCTACAACCCTCCCTATCTCCGTCACCTCTTCCAGCCCCTACAACCCTCCCTATCTCTGTCACCTCCTCCAGCCCCTACAACCCTCCCTATCTCCGTCACCTCCTCTAACCCCTACAACCCTCCCAATCTCTGTCACCTCCTCCAGCCCCTACATCCCTTCCTATCTCTGTAACGTCCTCCAGCCCCTACAACCCACCCAAGCTCTGTAACAACTTCCAGCCCCTACATACCCCCAGCTTTTTCACCTCCTACAGCCGGACAACCCTCCCTATCTCCGTCATCTCCTCCAGCCCGGACAAAGCTCCCTTTTTCTCCGTAACCTCCTCCAGCCCCTTCAACCCGCCCATCTCTTTCACCTCCTCCAGCCCCTACAACCCTCCATAACTCTGTAACCTCCTCCAGCCCCTACAACACTCCCTATCTCTGTAACCTCCTCCAACCCCTACAAACTCCTATCTCTGTAACCTCCTCCAGCCCCTTCAACCCTCCCTATCTCTGTAACCTCCTCCAGCCCCTACAACACTCCCTATCTCTGTAACCTCCTCCAACCCCTACAAACTCCTATCTCTGTCACCTCCTCCAGCCCCTACAACACTCCCTATCTCTGTAAGCTCCTCCAGCCCCTACAACCCTCCCTATCTCTGTCACCTCCTCCAGCCTCTACAAAAATCCCTATCTCCATCACCTCCTCCAACTCCTACAACCCTCCCTATCTCTGTAACCTACTCCAGCCCCTACAACCCTCCCTATCTCCGTAACCTCCTCCAGCCCATTCAACCCTCCCTATCTCCGTAACCTCCTCCAGCCCCTACACCCCTCCCTATCTCTGTAACCTCCTCCAGCCCCTACACCCCTCCCTATCTCTGTAACCTCCTCCAGCCCCTACACCCCTCCCTATCTCCGTAACCTCCTCCAGCCCCTACACCCCTCCCTATCTCTGTAACCTCCTCCAGCCCCTACAACCCTCCCTATCTCTGTAACCTCCTCCAGCCCCTACACCCCTCCCTATCTCTGTAACCTCCTCCAGCCCATTCAACCCTCCCTATCTCTGTAACCTCCTCCAGCCCCTACACCCCTCCCTATCTCTGTAACTTCCTCCAGCCACTACAACCCTCCCTATCTCTGTAACCTCCTCCAGCCCCTACACCCCTCCCTATCTCTGTAACCTCCTCCAGCCCTTACACCCCTCCCTATCTCTGTAACCTCCTCCAACCCCTACACCCCTCCCTATCTCTGTAACCTCCTCCAGCCACTACACCCCTCCCTATCTCTGTAACCTCCTCCAGCCCCTACACCCCTCCCTATCTCTGTAACTTCCTCCAGCCACTACACCCCTCCCTATCTCCGTAACCTCCTCCAGCCCCTACAACCCTCCCTATCTCTGTAACTTCCTCCAGCCCCTACAGTCCTCCCTAACTCTGTAATGGACTTCAGCCCCTACAACTCTCCCTATCTCTGTAACCTCCTCCAGCTCCTACAACCCTCCCTATCTCTGTAACCTCCTCCAGCCCCTACAGTCCTCCCTAACTCTGTAATGGACTTCAGCCCCGACAACTCTCCCTATCTCTGTAACCTCCTCCAGCCCCTAATACCCTCTCTATCTCTGTCACCTCCTCCAGCCCCAACAACCCTCCCTATCTCTTTAACCTCCTCCAGCCCCTAATACCCTCCCTGTCTCTTTCACCTCCTCCAGCCCCTAATACCCTCCCTGTCTCTTTCACCTCCTCCAGCCGCTACAACCCTCCCTATCTCTGTAACCTCCTAAAGGCCCTACAACCCTCCATAACTCTGTAACCCCCTCCAGCCCCTACAACCCTCCCTATTTCTGTAACCTCCTCCAGCCCCTACAAACCTCCCCATGTCCATCACCTCCTCCAGCCTGATAACCCTCACTATCACTGTCACCTCGTCCAACCAATACAACCCTCCCTATCTCCGTCACCTCCTCCAGCCTCTAAAACCCTCCTAATCTCTGTCACCCACTCCAGCCACTGCAAAACTCCCTATTGTGCAACATCCTCCATACCCCCCAAAACCTCCCTATCTCTGTAACCTCCTCCAGCCCGTACAAACCCCCAACTCTTTCCCCTCCTAGAACCCGATAACCCTCCCTATCACTGTCACCTCGTCCAGCCAATACAACCCTCCCTATCTCTTTCACCCCCTCCAGGCCCCTACAACCCTCCCTATCTCTGTAACCACCTCCAGCCTGATAACCCTCCCAATCTCTGTCACCTCATCCAGCAATACAACCCTCCCTATCTCTGTCACGTCCTCCAGCCCGCTACAACCCACCCTATCTCTGTAACCTCCTCCAGCCCCTTCAACCATCTTTATCTCTGTAACCTCCTCCAGCCCCTACAACCCTCCCTATCTCTGTCACGTCCTCCAGCCCCTACAACCCACCCTATCTCTGTAACCTCCTCCAGCCCCTACAACGCTCCCTATCTCTGTAACCTCCTCCAGCCCCTACAACCCTCCCTATCTCTGTCACGTCCTCCAGCCCCTACAACCCACCCTATCTCTGTAACCTCCTCCAGCCCCTACAACGCTCCCTATCTCTGTAAACTCCTCCAGACCCTACAACCGTCTCTATCTCTGTAACCTCCTCCAGCCCCTACACCCCTCCCTATCTCTGTAACCGCCTCCAGTCCCTACAACCCTCCCTATCTCTGTAACATCCTCCAGATCCTACAACCCTCCCTATCTCTGTAACATCCTCCAGACCCTACATCCGTCTCTATCTCTGTAACGTCCTCCAGCCCCTACACCCCTCCCTATCTCTGTAACCGCCTCCAGTCCCTACAACCCTCCCTATCTCTGTAACCACCTCCAGACCCTAAAACCCTCCCTATCTCTGTAACCTCCTCCAGTCCCTACAACCCTCCCTATCTCTGTAACCACCTCCAGCCCCTACACCCCTCCCTATCTCTGTAACCTCCTCCAGCGCTACAACCCTCCCTATCTCTGTAACCTCCTCCATACCCTCCAACCCTCCCTATCTCTGTAAACTCCTCCAGCCCCTGCAACCCTCCCTATCTCTGTAACCTCCTCCAGCCCCTGCAACCCTCCCTACCTCTGTAAACTCCTCCAGCCCATACTACCCTCTCTATCTCTGAAACCTCCTCCAGCCCAATAACCCTCCCTATCTCTTTCAACTCCTCCGGCCCCAACAACACTCCCTATCTCTGTAACCTCCACTAGACCCTACAACCCTCATTATTCCTGTAACCTCCTCCAGCAGCTAAAACGCTCCCTATCTCTGTAACCACCTCCAGCTCCTACAATCCCCCCCATCTCCTTCATCTCCTCACTCCCTACAACCCCCAAACTCTTTCAACTCCTCCAGCCCGACAACCCTCCCTCTCTCCATCACCTCCTCCAGACACAACTCTCCCTATTTCTGTAAACTCCTCCAGCTCCTATAATCCTCCCTATCTCTGTGACCTCCTCCAGACCCTACAACACTGCCTATCTCCATAAACTCCTCCAGCCCCTACAACCCTCCCTATCTCCGTCACCTCCTCCAGACTCTAAAACCCTCCCTATCTCCATTACCTCCTCCAGCCCCTATAACCCTCCTTATCTCTGTCACCCACTCCAGCCACTGCAAAACTCCCTATTGTGTAACCTCCTCCATACCCCCCAAACCTCCCTATCTCTGTAACCTACTCCAGCCCGTACAAACCCCCAACTCTTTTACCTCCTAGAGCCCAATAACCATCTCTATCACTGTCACCTCGTCCAGCCAATACAACCCTCCCTATCTCTGTAACCACCTCCAGCCCGAGAACCCTCCCAATCTCTGTCACCTCATCCAGCCCCTACAACCCTCCCTATCTCTGTCACATTCTCCAGCCCGCTACAACCCACCCTATCTCCGTGACCTCCTCCAACCCCTGCAACCCTCCCTATCACTGTAACATCCTCCAGTCCCTACAACCGTCCCTATCTCTGTAACCTTCTCCAGCCCATACAACCCTCCCTATCTCTGTAACCTTCTCCAGCCCCCTACAACCCTCCCTATCTCTGTAACCTCCTCCAGACCGACAACCCTCCCCATATCTGTAACCACCTCCAGCCCCTACAACCCTCCCTATGTCTGTAACCTCCTCCAGCCCCTACAACTCTCCCCATCTCCGTAACGTCCTCCAGACCCTACAACCCTCCCTATGTCTGTAACCTCCTCCAGCCCCTACAACTC
The DNA here is from genome assembly GCA_026770705.1 of Isurus oxyrinchus. Classification (NCBI taxonomy): domain Eukaryota; kingdom Metazoa; phylum Chordata; class Chondrichthyes; order Lamniformes; family Lamnidae; genus Isurus; species Isurus oxyrinchus. The sequence goes on from JANJGN010002141.1 coordinate 17,734, forward strand.
TCCCCATCTCCGTAACGTCCTCCAGACCCTACAACCCTCCCTATCTCTGTAACCTCCTCCAGCCCCAAATAAGCTCCCTATCTCCGTCACCTCCTCCAGTCCCTACAACCCTCCCTATCTCTGTCACCTCCTCCAGCCCCTACAACACTCCCTATCTCCATCACCTCCTCCAGTCCGTAAAACCCACCCTATCTCCGTCACCTCCTCCAACTCCTACAACCCTCCCTATCTCTGTCAGCTCGTCGAGCCCCTACAAACCTCCCTATCTCTGTCACCCCCTCCATCCCACGCAACCCTCCTTATCTCTGTAAACAACTCCATACACTCCAAACCTCCCTATCTCTGTAACATACTCCAGCTCCTACAACCCTCCCTATCTCTGTAACCACCTCCAGCCCCTACAACCCTCCCTATATCTGTAACCTACTCCAGCCCCTACAACCCTCCCTATCTCTGTAACCTCCTCCAGCCCCTACAACCCTCCCTATCTCTGTCAACTCCTTCAGCCCCTACAGTCCTCCCTAACTCTGTAATGGACTTCAGCCCCTACAACAATTCCTATCTCCGTAAACACCTCCAGCCCCTTTAATCCTCCCTATCTCCATCACCTCCTCCAGCCCCTACAACCCTCCCTATCTCTGTAACCTCCTCCAGCCCCTAATACCCTCTCTATCTCCATCACCTCCTCCAGCCCCAACAACCCTCCCTATCTCTTTAAACACCTCCAGCCCCTACAACCCTCCCTATTTCTATAAACTCCTCCAGCCCCTACAACCCTCCCTATCTCCGTCACCTCTTCCAGCCACTACAACCCTCCCTATCTCTGTAACCTCCTGCTGCCTCTACAACCCTCCCTATCTCCGTCACCTCTTCCAGCCCCTACAACCCTCCCTATCTCTGTCACCTCCTCCAGCCCCTACAACCCTCCCTATCTCCGTCACCTCCTCTAACCCCTACAACCCTCCCAATCTCTGTCACCTCCTCCAGCCCCTACATCCCTTCCTATCTCTGTAACGTCCTCCAGCCCCTACAACCCACCCAAGCTCTGTAACAACTTCCAGCCCCTACATACCCCCAGCTTTTTCACCTCCTACAGCCGGACAACCCTCCCTATCTCCGTCATCTCCTCCAGCCCGGACAAAGCTCCCTTTTTCTCCGTAACCTCCTCCAGGCCCTTCAACCCGCCCATCTCTTTCACCTCCTCCAGCCCCTACAACCCTCCATAACTCTGTAACCTCCTCCAGCCCCTACAACACTCCCTATCTCTGTAACCTCCTCCAACCCCTACAAACTCCTATCTCTGTAACCTCCTCCAGCCCCTTCAACCCTCCCTATCTCTGTAACCTCCTCCAGCCCCTACAACACTCCCTATCTCTGTAACCTCCTCCAACCCCTACAAACTCCTATCTCTGTCACCTCCTCCAGCCCCTACAACACTCCCTATCTCTGTAAGCTCCTCCAGCCCCTACAACCCTCCCTATCTCTGTCACCTCCTCCAGCCTCTACAAAAATCCCTATCTCCATCACCTCCTCCAACTCCTACAACCCTCCCTATCTCTGTAACCTACTCCAGCCCCTATAACCCTCCCTATCTCCGTAACCTCCTCCAGCCCATTCAACCCTCCCTATCTCCGTAACCTCCTCCAGCCCCTACACCCCTCCCTATCTCTGTAACCTCCTCCAGCCCCTACACCCCTCCCTATCTCTGTAACCTCCTCCAGCCCCTACACCCCTCCCTATCTCCGTAACCTCCTCCAGCCCCTACACCCCTCCCTATCTCTGTAACCTCCTCCAGCCCCTACAACCCTCCCTATCTCTGTAACCTCCTCCAGCCCCTACACCCCTCCCTATCTCTGTAACCTCCTCCAGCCCATTCAACCCTCCCTATCTCTGTAACCTCCTCCAGCCCCTACACCCCTCCCTATCTCTGTAACTTCCTCCAGCCACTACAACCCTCCCTATCTCTGTAACCTCCTCCAGCCCCTACACCCCTCCCTATCTCTGTAACCTCCTCCAGCCCTTACACCCCTCCCTATCTCTGTAACCTCCTCCAACCCCTACACCCCTCCCTATCTCTGTAACCTCCTCCAGCCACTACACCCCTCCCTATCTCTGTAACCTCCTCCAGCCCCTACACCCCTCCCTATCTCTGTAACTTCCTCCAGCCACTACACCCCTCCCTATCTCCGTAACCTCCTCCAGCCCCTACAACCCTCCCTATCTCTGTAACTTCCTCCAGCCCCTACAGTCCTCCCTAACTCTGTAATGGACTTCAGCCCCTACAACTCTCCCTATCTCTGTAACCTCCTCCAGCTCCTACAACCCTCCCTATCTCTGTAACCTCCTCCAGCCCCTACAGTCCTCCCTAACTCTGTAATGGACTTCAGCCCCGACAACTCTCCCTATCTCTGTAACCTCCTCCAGCCCCTAATACCCTCTCTATCTCTGTCACCTCCTCCAGCCCCAACAACCCTCCCTATCTCTTTAACCTCCTCCAGCCCCTAATACCCTCCCTGTCTCTTTCACCTCCTCCAGCCCCTAATACCCTCCCTGTCTCTTTCACCTCCTCCAGCCGCTACAACCCTCCCTATCTCTGTAACCTCCTAAAGGCCCTACAACCCTCCATAACTCTGTAACCCCCTCCAGCCCCTACAACCCTCCCTATTTCTGTAACCTCCTCCAGCCCCTACAAACCTCCCCATGTCCATCACCTCCTCCAGCCTGATAACCCTCACTATCACTGTCACCTCGTCCAACCAATACAACCCTCCCTATCTCCGTCACCTCCTCCAGCCTCTAAAACCCTCCTAATCTCTGTCACCCACTCCAGCCACTGCAAAACTCCCTATTGTGCAACATCCTCCATACCCCCCAAAACCTCCCTATCTCTGTAACCTCCTCCAGCCCGTACAAACCCCCAACTCTTTCCCCTCCTAGAACCCGATAACCCTCCCTATCACTGTCACCTCGTCCAGCCAATACAACCCTCCCTATCTCTTTCACCCCCTCCAGGCCCCTACAACCCTCCCTATCTCTGTAACCACCTCCAGCCTGATAACCCTCCCAATCTCTGTCACCTCATCCAGCAATACAACCCTCCCTATCTCTGTCACGTCCTCCAGCCCGCTACAACCCACCCTATCTCTGTAACCTCCTCCAGCCCCTTCAACCATCTTTATCTCTGTAACCTCCTCCAGCCCCTACAACCCTCCCTATCTCTTTCACCCCCTCCAGCCCCTACAACCCTCCCTATCTCTGTAACCTCCTCCATACCCTCCAACCCTCCCTATCTCTGTAAACTCCTCCAGCCCCTGCAACCCTCCCTATCTCTGTAACCTCCTCCAGCCCCTGCAACCCTCCCTACCTCTGTAAACTCCTCCAGCCCATACTACCCTCTCTATCTCTGAAACCTCCTCCAGCCCAATAACCCTCCCTATCTCTTTCAACTCCTCCGGCCCCAACAACACTCCCTATCTCTGTAACCTCCACTAGACCCTACAACCCTCATTATTCCTGTAACCTCCTCCAGCAGCTAAAACGCTCCCTATCTCTGTAACCACCTCCAGCTCCTACAATCCCCCCCATCTCCTTCATCTCCTCACTCCCTACAACCCCCAAACTCTTTCAACTCCTCCAGCCCGACAACCCTCCCTCTCTCCATCACCTCCTCCAGACACAACTCTCCCTATTTCTGTAAACTCCTCCAGCTCCTATAATCCTCCCTATCTCTGTGACCTCCTCCAGACCCTACAACACTGCCTATCTCCATAAACTCCTCCAGCCCCTACAACCCTCCCTATCTCCGTCACCTCCTCCAGACTCTAAAACCCTCCCTATCTCCATTACCTCCTCCAGCCCCTATAACCCTCCTTATCTCTGTCACCCACTCCAGCCACTGCAAAACTCCCTATTGTGTAACCTCCTCCATACCCCCCAAACCTCCCTATCTCTGTAACCTACTCCAGCCCGTACAAACCCCCAACTCTTTTACCTCCTAGAGCCCAATAACCATCTCTATCACTGTCACCTCGTCCAGCCAATACAACCCTCCCTATCTCTGTAACCACCTCCAGCCCGAGAACCCTCCCAATCTCTGTCACCTCATCCAGCCCCTACAACCCTCCCTATCTCTGTCACATTCTCCAGCCCGCTACAACCCACCCTATCTCCGTGACCTCCTCCAACCCCTGCAACCCTCCCTATCACTGTAACATCCTCCAGTCCCTACAACCGTCCCTATCTCTGTAACCTTCTCCAGCCCATACAACCCTCCCTATCTCTGTAACCTTCTCCAGCCCCCTACAACCCTCCCTATCTCTGTAACCTCCTCCAGACCGACAACCCTCCCCATATCTGTAACCACCTCCAGCCCCTACAACCCTCCCTATGTCTGTAACCTCCTCCAGCCCCTACAACTCTCCCCATCTCCGTAACGTCCTCCAGACCCTACAACCCTCCCTATGTCTGTAACCTCCTCCAGCCCCTACAACTCTCCCCATCTCCGTAACGTCCTCCAGACCCTACAACCCTCCCTATCTCTGTAACCTCCTCCAGCCCCAAATAAGCTCCCTATCTCCGTCACCTCCTCCAGTCCCTACAACCCTCCCTATCTCTGTCACCTCCTCCAGCCCCTACAACACTCCCTATCTCCATCACCTCCTCCAGTCCGTAAAACCCACCCTATCTCCGTCACCTCCTCCAACTCCTACAACCCTCCCTATCTCTGTCAGCTCGTCGAGCCCCTACAAACCTCCCTATCTCTGTCACCCCCTCCATCCCACGCAACCCTCCTTATCTCTGTAAACAACTCCATACACTCCAAACCTCCCTATCTCTGTAACATACTCCAGCTCCTACAACCCTCCCTATCTCTGTAACCACCTCCAGCCCCTACAACCCTCCCTATATCTGTAACCTACTCCAGCCCCTACAACCCTCCCTATCTCTGTAACCTCCTCCAGCCCCTACAACCCTCCCTATCTCTGTCAACTCCTTCAGCCCCTACAGTCCTCCCTAACTCTGTAATGGACTTCAGCCCCTACAACAATTCCTATCTCCGTAAACACCTCCAGCCCCTTTAATCCTCCCTATCTCCATCACCTCCTCCAGCCCCTACAACCCTCCCTATCTCTGTAACCTCCTCCAGCCCCTAATACCCTCTCTATCTCCATCACCTCCTCCAGCCCCAACAACCCTCCCTATCTCTTTAAACACCTCCAGCCCCTACAACCCTCCCTATTTCTATAAACTCCTCCAGCCCCTACAACCCTCCCTATCTCCGTCACCTCTTCCAGCCACTACAACCCTCCCTATCTCTGTAACCTCCTGCTGCCTCTACAACCCTCCCTATCTCCGTCACCTCTTCCAGCCCCTACAACCCTCCCTATCTCTGTCACCTCCTCCAGCCCCTACAACCCTCCCTATCTCCGTCACCTCCTCTAACCCCTACAACCCTCCCAATCTCTGTCACCTCCTCCAGCCCCTACATCCCTTCCTATCTCTGTAACGTCCTCCAGCCCCTACAACCCACCCAAGCTCTGTAACAACTTCCAGCCCCTACATACCCCCAGCTTTTTCACCTCCTACAGCCGGACAACCCTCCCTATCTCCGTCATCTCCTCCAGCCCGGACAAAGCTCCCTTTTTCTCCGTAACCTCCTCCAGCCCCTTCAACCCGCCCATCTCTTTCACCTCCTCCAGCCCCTACAACCCTCCATAACTCTGTAACCTCCTCCAGCCCCTACAACACTCCCTATCTCTGTAACCTCCTCCAACCCCTACAAACTCCTATCTCTGTAACCTCCTCCAGCCCCTTCAACCCTCCCTATCTCTGTAACCTCCTCCAGCCCCTACAACACTCCCTATCTCTGTAACCTCCTCCAACCCCTACAAACTCCTATCTCTGTCACCTCCTCCAGCCCCTACAACACTCCCTATCTCTGTAAGCTCCTCCAGCCCCTACAACCCTCCCTATCTCTGTCACCTCCTCCAGCCTCTACAAAAATCCCTATCTCCATCACCTCCTCCAACTCCTACAACCCTCCCTATCTCTGTAACCTACTCCAGCCCCTATAACCCTCCCTATCTCCGTAACCTCCTCCAGCCCATTCAACCCTCCCTATCTCCGTAACCTCCTCCAGCCCCTACACCCCTCCCTATCTCTGTAACCTCCTCCAGCCCCTACACCCCTCCCTATCTCTGTAACCTCCTCCAGCCCCTACACCCCTCCCTATCTCCGTAACCTCCTCCAGCCCCTACACCCCTCCCTATCTCTGTAACCTCCTCCAGCCCCTACAACCCTCCCTATCTCTGTAACCTCCTCCAGCCCCTACACCCCTCCCTATCTCTGTAACCTCCTCCTACCCCTTCAACCCTCCCTATCTCTCTGACCACCTCCAGCCCCTAATTCCCTCCCATTCTCTTTCACCTATTCCTGCTCCTACAATCCTCCCTATGAACATCACCTCCTCCAGCCCCTAAAACTCTCCCTATCTCTGTAACCACCTCCAGCAACTACAACTGCCCAACTCCTTCACCTCCTCCAGCCCGACAACCTTCCCTATTTCCATCACCTCCTCCAGCGACTACAAACCTCCCTAACTCCATCACCTCCTCCAGCCCATACAGTCATCCCTTTCTCTGTCACCTCCTCCATCCTCCTACTATCCAACCTATTTCTGTAACTTCCTCCAGCCCCTACAATGCTCCCTATCTCTGTAACCTCCTCCAGACCCTACAATGCTCCCTATCTCTGTAATCTCCTCCAGCCCCTACACCCCTCCCTATCTCTGTAACCTCCTCCAGCCCCTACAACCGTCCCTATCTCTGTAACCTCCTCCAGCCCCTACAACCCTCCCTATCTCTGTAACCTCCTCCAGCAACTACGACTCTCCCTATCTCTGTAACCTCCTCCAGCCCCTACAACCCTGCCTATCTCTGTAACCTCCTCCAGCCCCTACAACCCTCCCTATCTCTGTAACCTCCTCCAACCCCTACACCCCTCCATATCTCTCTAACCTCCTCCTGCCCCTACTACCATCATTATTCCTGTAACCTCCTCCAGCCCCTACAACCCTCCCTATCTCTGTAGCCTCCTTCAGCCCCTACAAACCTTCCTAACTCTGTAATCTCCTCCAGCATGGTCAACCTCAATATTTCTTTCACCTCGTCCATCCAATACAACCCACCATATCTCTGTCACCACCTCCAGCCCCTAAAACCCTCCCTATCTCCGTTACCTCCTCCAGCCCCTATAACCCTCCTTATCTCTGTCACCCACTCCAGCCACTGCAACACTCCCTATTCTGTAACTTCCTCCATACCCCCCAAACCTCTCTATTTCTGTAACCTCCTCCAGCCCCTACAACCCTCCCTATCTCCATCACCTCCTCCAGCCCCTACAACCCTCCATATCTCCATCACCTCCTCCGGACCCTACAACCCTCCCTATCTCAGTAACCTCCTCCAGTCCCTACAACCCTCCCTATCTCCATCACCTCCTTCAGCCTCTACAACCCTCACTATCTCTGTAACCACCTCCAGCCCGATAACCCTCGCTATCTCTGTAACCAACTCTATACCCACCAATCCTCCATATCTCTGTAACCTAATTCAGTCCCTACAATCCTCCCTACCTCTGTAACCACCTCCAGTCCCTCCAATCATCCCTATATTTGTAACCTTCCCGAGCCCCTAAAACCCTCCCTATTTCTGTAACCTCCTCCAGCCTCTATAACCCTCCCTATCTCTGTAACCAACTCCAGCCCCTACAACCCTCCCTATCTCTGTAACCAACTTCAGCTCCTACAACCCCCCAACTATTTCACCTGCTCCACCCCGACCACCCTCCCTGTCTCCGTCATCTCCTCCAGCCCCCACAAACTTCCCTATATAAATAACCTCCTCCAGCCCAACAACCCTCCCTAACTCTGTAACCGCCGCCAGCCCCTACAATCCTCCCTATCTCTGTAATCTCCTGCAGCCCCTACAATCCGCCCTATCTCTGTAACCTCCTCCAGCTCCTGATACCCTCCCTATCTCCATCAAATCCTCCAGCCCCTACAACCCTCCCTATCTCTTTCACCTCCTCCAGCCCCTATAACAGTCCCTATCTCTGTAAACTCCTAAGCCCCGACAACTCTCCCTATCCCTGTAACCTCCTCCAGCCCCTACAACCCCGCAACTATTAGACCTCCTCCAGCCCGACAACCCTCCCTATCTCCGTCATCTCCTCCAGCCCCTACAAACCTCCCTATCTCAGTAACCTCCTCCAGCCCCTACAACCCTCCTTATCTCTGTAACCTCCTTCAGCCCCTACAACCCTCCCTATCTCTGTCACCCCCTCAGCCAATGCAACCCTCCCTACTTCTGTAACCTCCTCCATACCCTTCAACCCTCACTATCTCTGTAAACTCCTCCAGCACCTACAACTCTCATTATTCCTGTAACCTCCTCCAGCAACTAAAACCCTCCCTATCTCTGTAACCACCTCCAGCTCCGACAAACCCCCCATCTCCTTCACCTCCTCACTCCCTACAACCCCCAAACTCTTTCACCTCCTCCGGCACGACAACCCTCCCTATCTTCATCACCTCCTCCAGCCGCGACAACACGCCCTATCTCTGTAAACTCCTCCAGCCCCTACAACCCTCCCTATCTCTGTAACCTCCTCCAGTCCCTACAACCCTCCCTATCTCTGTCAGCTCGTCGAGCCCCTACAAACCTCCCTATCTCTGTCACCCCCTCCATCCCACGCAACCCTCCCAATCTCTGTAAACAACTCCATACACTCCAAACTTCCCTATCTCCGTAACATACTCCAGCCCCTACAACACTTCCTATCTCCGTAAACACCTCCAGCCCCTTTACCCCTCCCTATCTCCATCACCTCCTCCAGCCCCTACAACCCTCCCTATCTCTATAACCTCCTCCAGCCCCTAATACCCTCTCTATCTCCGTCAACTCCTCCAGCCCCAACAACCCTCCCTATCTCTTTAAACTCCTCCAGCCCCTACAACCCTCCCTATCTCTTTAAACTCCTCCAGCCCCTACAACCCTCCCTATCTCCGTCACCTCTTCCAGCCCCTACAACCCTCCCTATCGCTGTAACCTCTTCCAGCCCCTACAACCCTCCCTATCTCCGTCACCTCCTCCAATCCCTACAACCCTCCCTATCTCTGTCACCTCTTCCAGCCCCTACATCCCTTCCTATCTCTGTAACCTCCTCCCACCCTACACCCCTCCCTATCTCTGTAAACTCCTCCAGCCCCTACACCCCTCCCTATTTCTGTAACCACCTCCAGCCTCTACACCCCTCCCTATCTCTATAACCTCCTCCAGCCTCTACACCCCTCCCTATCTCTGTAACCTCCTCCAGCCCCTACACCCCTCCCTATTTCTGTAACCTCCTCCAGCCACTACACCCCTCCCTATTTCTGTAACCTCCTCCAGCCCCTACAACCCTCCCAATCTCTGTAACCTCCTCCAGCCCCTACATCCCTTCCTATCTCTGTAACCTCCTCCAGCCCATACAACCCACCCAAACTCTGTAACAACTTCCAGCCCCTACATACCCCCAGCTTTTTCACCTCCTACAGCCAGACAACCCTGCCAATCCCCGTCATCTCCTCCAGCCCCGACAAAGCTCCCTTTTTCTCCGTAACCGCCTCCAGCCCCTTCAACCCCCCCTATCTCTGTAACCTACTCCAGCCCCTATAACCATCCCTATCTCTGTAACCTCCTCCAGCCCCAACATCCCCCCAACGTTTTCACCTCCTACAGCCCGACAACCCTCCCTATCTCCGTAACCTCCTCCAGCCCATTCAACCCTCCCCATCTCTGTAAATTCCTGCAGCCCCTACAACCCTCCCTATCTCTGTAACCTCCTCCAGCCCCTACAACCCTCCCTATCTCTGTAACCTCCTCCAGCCCCTACAACCCTCCCTATCTCTGTAACCTCCTCCAGCCCCCTACAACCCTCCCTATCTCTGTAACCTCCTCCAGCCCCCTACAACCCTCCCTATCTCTGTAACCTCCTCCATCCCCTACAACATCTCATCTCTTTCACCTCCTCCAGACCCGACAACCCTCCCTATCTCTATAAACTCCTCCAGACCCTACAACCCTCCCTATCTCTATAAACTCCTCCAGCCCCTACAACCCTCCCTATCCCCATTGCCTCCTCCAGCCTCTACAAACCTCCCTATCTCCATAACCTCCTCCAGCCCCAATACACTCCCTATCACCGTCACCTCCTCCAGCCCCTACAACCCTCCCTATCTCCTTCACTCTTCCAGCCCCTACAACCCTCCCTATCTCTGTCACCTCCTCCAGCCCCTACAACCCTACGTATTTTCGTTACCTGCTCCAGAGAATACAACGCTCCCTACCTCCATTACCTCCTTCAGCCCCTACAACCCTCCCTATCTCTGTCACCCCCTCCAGCCAATGCAACCCTCCCTACTTCTGTTAACTCCTCCATACCCTTCAACCCTCACTATCTCTGTAAACTCCTCCAGCCCCGACAACCCTCATTATTCCTGTAACCTCCTCCAGCAGCTAAAACACTCCCTATCTCTGTAACCACCTCCAGATCCGACAAACCCCCCATCTCCTTCACCTCCTCACTCCCTACAACCCCCAAACTCTTTCACCTCCTCCAGCACGACAACCCTCCCTATCTTCATCACCTCCTCCAGCCGCGACAATACTCCCTATCTCTGTAAACTCCTCCAGTCCCTACAATCCTCCCTATATCTGTGACCTCCTCCAGACCCTTTAACACTCCCGTTCTCGATAACCTCCGCCAGCCGCTACAACCCTCCCTATCTCCATCACCTCGTCCAGACCCTACAAGCCTCCCTATCTCTTTCACCCCCTCCAACCCCTGCAACCCTCCCTATCTCTGTAACCAACTCCATACCCACCAACCCTCCCTATATCTGTAACCTAATTCAGCCCCTACAATCCTCCCTACCTCTGTAACCACCTCCAGTCCCTCCAAACATCCCTATATTTGTAACCTCATCCAGCCCCTAAAACCCTCCCTATTTCTGAAACCTCCTCCAGTCTCTGCAACCCTCCCTATCTCTGTAACCAACTCCAGCTCCTACAGCACTCCCTATCTCTGTAACCAAATCCAGCTCCTACAACCCGGCAACTATTTCACCCCCTCCAGCCCGACCACCCTCCCTATCTCCGTAATCTCCTCCAGCCCCCACAAACTTCCCTATGTACATAACCTCCTCCAGCCCAACGATCCTCCCTAACTCTATAACTGCCTCCAGCCCCTACAAATCTCCCGATCTCTGTAACCGTCTCCAGCCCCTACAATCCTCCCTATCTCTGTAATCTCCTCCAGCACCTACAATCCTGCCTAACTCTGTAACTTCCTGCAGCCCCTACAATCCTCCCTATCTCTGTAATCACCTCCAGCCCCTGATACCCTCCCTATCTCTTTCACCTCCTCCAGCCCCTATAACAGTCCCTATCTCTGTAAACTCCTCCAGCCCCTACAACTCTCCCTATCTCTGTAACCTCCTCCAACCCCTACAACCCCGCAACTATTAGACCTCCTCCAGCCCGACAACCCTCCCTATCTCCGTCATCTCCTCCAGCCCCTACAAACCTCCCTATCTCTGTAACCTCCTCAAGTCCTACAACCCTCCCTATCTCTGTCACCACCTCCAGCCCCTACAAACCTCCCTATCTCAGTAACCTCCTCCAGCCCCTACAACCCTACTTATCTCTGTAACCTCCTCCAGCCCCTACAACCCTCCCTATCTCTGTAACCTCCTCCAGCCCCTACAACCCTCCTTATCTCTGTAACCTCCTCCTACCTCTACAACCCTCCCTTTCTCTGTCATCTCCTCCAGCCCCTACAAACCTCCCGATTTCCGTAACCTCCCCCAGGCCCTACAAACCTCCCTAGCTCTGTAACCTCCTCATGTCCTACAACCCTCCCTATCTCTGTAACTTCCTCTAGCCCCTACAACCCTCCCTATCTCTGTAACCTCCTCCAGCAACTACAACTGCCCAACTCCTTCACCTCCTCTAGCCCGACAACCTTCCCTATCTCCATCACCTCCTCCAGCGACTACAATCTTCCCGAGCTCTGTAACCTCCAACAGCACCTACAAACCTCCCTAACTCCATCACCTCCTCCAGCCCATACAGTCATCCCTTTCTCTGTCACCTCCTCCATCCTCCTACTATCCAACCTATTTCTGTAACCTCCTCCAGCCCCTACAATGCTCCCTATCTCTGTAACCTCCTCCAGCCCGACAACTCTCCTTACCTCCGTAACATCCTCCAGCCCCTACAACACTGCCTATCTCTGTAACCTCCTCCAGCCCCTACAACCCTCCCTATCTCCCTCACCTCCTCCAGCCCCTACAACCCTCAATATTTGTGTAACCTCCTCCAGCCCCTGCAACCCTCCCTATCCCTGTAACCTCCTCCAGCCCCTACAACCCTCCCTATCTCTGTAACCTCCTCCAGCCCCTAATAACCTCCCTATCTCTTTCAACCCCTCCAACCCCTACAATCCTCCCTATCTCTGTAATCACCTCCAGCCCCTACAACCCTCCCTATCTCCATCACCTCCTCCAGGCCCAACAACCCTCCCTATCTCCATCACTTCCTCTGGACCCTACAACCCTCCCTATCTCAGTAACCTCCTCCAGCACCTACAACCCTCGCTATCTCCATCACCTCCTTCAGCCTCTACAACCCTCACTATCTCTGTAACCACCTCCAGCCCGATAACCCTCGCTATCTCTGTAACCAACTCCATACCCACCAAACCTCCCTATCTCTGTAACCGCCTCCAGCCCCTACAACTCTCCCGATCTCTGTAACCTTCTCCAGCCCCTACAATCCTCCCTATCTCTGTAATCTCCTCCAGCACCTACAATCCTGCCTAACTCTGTAACTTCCTGCAGCCCCTACAATCCTCCCTATCTCTGTAACCTCCTCCAGCTCCTGATACCCTCCCTATCTCCATCACCTCCTCCAGGCCCGACAACACTCCCTATCTCCATCACTTCCTCTGGACCCCACAACCCTCCCTATCTCAGTAACCTCCTCCAGCCCCTACAACCCTCCCTATCTCCATCACCTCCTTCAGCCTCTACAACCCTCACTATCTCTGTAACCACCTCCAGCCCGATAACCCTCGCTATCTCTGTAACCAACTCTATACCCACCAATCCTCCATATCTCTGTAACCTAATTCAGCCCCTACAATCCTCCCTACCTCTGTAACCACCTCCAGTCCCTCCAAACATCCCTATATTTGTAACCTCCTCCAGCCCCTAAAACCCTCCCTATTTCTGAAACCTCCTCCAGTCTCTATAACCCTCCCTATCTCTGTAACCAACTCCAGCCCCTACAAGCCTCCCTATCTCTGTAACCAACTCCAGCCCCTACAACCCTCCCTATCTCTGTAACCTCCTCCAGCCCCTACACCCCTCCCTATCCTGTAACCTCCTCCAGCCCCTACAACCCTCCCTATATCTGTAACCTAATTCAGCCCCTACAATCCTCCCTACCTCTGTAACCTCCTCCAGTCCCTCCAAACATCCCTATATTTGTAACCTCCTCGAGCCCCTAAAACCCTCCCTATTTATGTAACCTCCTCCAGCCTCTATAACCCTCCCTATCTCCGTAACCAACTCCAGCCCCTACAACCCTCCCTATCTCTGTAACCAACTCCAGCTCCGTCAACCCCCCAACTTTTTCACCTCCTCCAACTGGACCACCCTCCCTATCTCCATCATCTCCTCCAGCCCCCACAAACCTCCCTATCTCCATAATCTCCTCCAGCCCCTACAACTCTCCCTATCTCTGTCACCTCCTCCAACCCCTACAACCCTGCATATCTCCATCACCTCGTCCAGCGACTACAACCCTCCCTATCTCTTTCACCACCTCCAGCCCCTGCAACCCTCTCTATCTCTTTCACCACCTCCAGCCCCTGCAACCCTCCCTATCTCTTTCACCACCTCCAGCCCCTGCAACCCTCCCTATCTCTTTCACCTCCTCCAGCCCCAACACCCCTCCCTATCTCTGTAACCTCCTCCAGCCCCTACAACCCCCCATTTCTTTCAGCTACGCCAGCCCAACAAACCACCCTAACTCTGTAACCTCCTCCAGCAACTACCACCCTCCCTATCTCCTACAGGACCTACTATCCTCCCTATCTCTGTAACCTCCTCAAGCCCCTACAACACTCCCTATCTCTGTAACCTCTTCCAGCCCATACAACACTCCCTATCTCTGTAAACTCCTCCAGCCCCTACAACCCTCCCTATCCCTGTAACCATCTCCAGTCCCTACACCCCTCCCTATCTCTGTAACCTCCTCCAGCCCCTACAACCCTCCCTATCTCTGTAACCTCCTCCAGCCCCTACAACCCCCAACTATTTCACCTCCTCCAGCCCGACCACCCGCCCTATCTCCGTCATCTCCTCCAGCCCTCACAAACCTCCCTATCTCCGTAACCTCCTCCAGCTCCCACAAACCTCCCTATCTCCATAACCTCCTCCAGCCCCAACAACCCTCCCTAACTCTGTAACCTCCTCCAGCCCCTACACCCCTCCCTATCTCTGTAACCTCCTCCAGCCCCAACAACCCTCCCTATCTCTATAACCTCCTCCAGCCCCTACACCCCTCCCTATCTCTGTAACCACCTCCAGACCCTAAAACCCTCCCTATCTCTGTAACCTCCTCCAGTCCCTACAACCCTCCCTATCTCTGTAACCACCTCCAGCCCCTACAACCCTCCCTATCTCTGTAACCTCCTCCATACCCTCCAACCCTCCCTATCTCTGTAAACTCCTCCAGCCGCTGCAACCCTCCCTATCTCTGTAACCTCCTCCAGCCCCTGCAACCCTCCCTACCTCTGTAAACTCCTCCAGCCCATACTACCCTCCCTATCTCTGAAACCTCCTCCAGCCCAATAACCCTCCCTATCTCTTTCAACTCCTCCGGCCCCAACAACACTCCCTATCTCTGTAACCTCCACTAGATCCTACAACCCTCATTATTCCTGTAACCTCCTCCAGCAGCTAAAACCCTCCCTATCTCTTTCACCTCCTCCAGCCCCTAATACCCTCCCTGTCTCTTTCACCTCCTCCAGCCGTTACAACCCTCCCTATCTCTGTAACCTCCTCAAGGCCCTACAACCCTCCATAACTCTGTAACCCCCTCCAGCCACTACAACACCCCAACTCTCATACCTCCTCCAGCCAGACAACCCTCCCTAACTCCATCACCTCCTCCAGGCCCTACAACCCTCCCTATCTCTGTAACCACCTCCAGATCCGACAAACCTCCCATCTCCTTCACCTCCTCACTCCCTACAACCCCCAAACTCTTTCACCTCCTCCAGCACGACAACCCTCCCTATCTTCATCACCTCCTCCAGCCGCGACAATACTCCCTATCTCTGTAAACTCCTCCAGCCCCTACAATCCTCCCTATATCTGTGACCTCCTCCAAACCCTATAACACTCCCTATCTCGATAACCTCCGAAAGCCGTTACAACCCTCCCTATCTCCATCACCTCATCCAAACCTTACAAGCCTCCCTATCTCTTTCACCCCCGCCAACACCTGCAACCCTCCCTATCTCTGTAACCAACTCCATACCCACCAACCCTCCCTATATCTGTAACCTCCTCCAGTCTCTGCAACCCTCCCTATCTCTGTAACCAACTCCAGCCCCTACAACCCTCCCTATCTCTGTAACCAACTCCAGCTCCTACAACCCTCCCTATCTCTGTAACCACCTCCAGTCCCTCCAAACATCCCTATATTTGTAACCTCATCCAGCCCCTAAAACCCTCCCTATTTCTGAAACCTCCTCCAGTCTCTGCAACCCTCCCTATCTCCGTAATCAAATCCAGCTCCTACAACCCCCAAACTATTTCACCTCCTCCAGCCCGACCACCCTCCCTATCTCCGTAATCTCCTCCAGCCCCCACAAACTTCCCTATGTACATAACCTCCACCAGCCCAACAACCCTCCCTAACTCTATAACTGCCTCCAGCCCCTACAACTCTCTCGATCTCTGTAACCTTCTCCAGCCCCTACAATCCTCCCTATCTCTGTAATCTCCTCCAGCACCGACAATCCTGCCTAACTCTGTAACTTCCTGCAGCCCCTACAATCCTCCCTATCTCTGTAATTTCCTCCAGCCCCTGATACCCTCCCTATCTCTTTCACCTCCTCCAGCCCCTATAACTGTCCCTATCTCTGTAAACTCCTCCAGCCCCTACAACTCTCCCTATCTCTGTAACCTCCTCCAACCCCTACAACCCCGCAACTATTAGACCTCCTCCAGCCCGACAACCCTCCCTACCTCCGTCATCTCCTCCAGCCCCTACAAACCTCCCTATCTCTGTAACCTCCTCAAGTCCTACAACCCTCCCTATCTCTGTAACTTCCTCAAGCCCCTACAACCCTCCCTATCTCTGTAACCTCCTCCTACCCCTACAACCCTCCCTATCTCTGTAACCTCTTCCAGCCCCTGCAACCCCCCAACTATTAGACCACCTCCAGCCCAACAACCCTCCCTATCTCTGTCATCTCCTCTAGCCCCTACAAACCTCCCTAGCTCTGTAACCTCCTCAGGTCCTACAACCCTCCCTATCTCTGTAACTTCCTCCAGCCCCTACAACCCTCCTTATTTGTGTACCCTCCTCCTACCCCTACAATCCTCCCTATGTCTGTAAACATCTCCAGCCCCTACAATCTTCCCTATCTCTGTAACCTCCTCCAGCCGCTACAACCCTCCTTATCTCTCTAACCTCCTCCAGGCCCTTCAACCCGCCCATCTCTTTCACCTCCTCCAGCCCCTACAACCCTCCCTATCTCTGTAACCTCCTCCAGCCCCTACAACCCTCCCAAACTCTGTAACTACCTCCAGCCCCTCCATCCCCCCAACTTTTTCACCTCCTACAGCCCGACAGCCCTCACTGTCTCCGGAACCTCCTCCAGCCCCTTCAACCCTCCCTATCTCTGTCAACTCATTCAGCCCCTACAGTCCTCCCCTACAACAATTCCTATCTCCGTAAACACCTCCAGCCCCTTTACCCCTCCCTATCTCCATCACCTCCTCCAGCCCCTAAACCCTCCCTATCTCTGTAACCACCTCCAGCCCCTAATACCCTCTCTATCTCCGTCAACTCCTCCAGCCCCAACAACCCTCCCTATCTCTTTAAACTCCTCCAGCCCCTACAACCCTCCCTATCTCTGTAACCTCTTCCAGCTCCTACAACCCTCCCTATCTCTGTCACCTCCTCCAGCCCCTACAACCCTCCCTATCTCCGTCACCCCCTCCAACCCCTACAACCCTCCCTATCTCTGTATCCTCCTCCAGCTCCTACAACACATCCTATCTCTGTCACCTCGTCCAGGCCCTACAACCCTCCCAATCTCTGTCACCTCCTCCAGCCCCTACATCCCTTCCTATCTCTGTAACCTCCTCCAGCCCCTACAACCCACCCAAACTCTGTAACAACTTCCAGCCCCTACATACCCCCAGCTTTTTCACCTCCTACAGCCAGACAACCCTACCTATCTCCGTCATCTCCTCCAGCCCCGACAAAGCTCCCTTTTTCTCCGTAACCACCTCCAGCCCCTTCAACCCTCCCTATCTCTGTAACCTCCTCAAGGCCCTACAACCCTCCATAACTCTGTAACCCCCTCCAGCCACTACAACACCCCAACTCTCATACCTTCTCCAGCCCGACAACCCTCCCTATCTCTTTAAACTCCTCCAGCTCCTACAACCCTCCCTATCTCTTTAAACTCCTCCAGCCCCTACAACCCTCCCTATCTCCGTCACCTCTTCCAGCCCTACAACACTCCCTATCTCTGTCACCTCCTCCAGCCCCTACAACCCTCCCTATCTCCGTCACCTCCTCCAACCCCTACAACCCTCCCTATCTCTGTCACCTTGTCCAGGCCCTACAACCCTCCCAATCTCTGTCACCTCTTCCAGCCCCTACATCCCTTCCTATCTCTGTAACCTCCTCCAGCCCCTACAACCCACCCAAACTCTGTAGCAACTTCCAGCCCCTACATACCCCCAGCTTTTTCACCTCCTACAGCCAGACAACCCTACCTATCTCCGTCATCTCCTCCAGCCCCGACAAAGCTCCCTTTTTCTCCGTAACCTCCTCCAGGCCCTTCAACCCGCCCATCTCTTTCACCTCCTCCAGCCCCTACAACCCTCCCTATCTCTGTAACCTCCTCCAGCCCCTACAACCCTCCATAACTCTGTAACCCCCTCCAGCCACTACAACACCCCAACTCTCATACCTTCTCCAGCCCGACAACCCTCCCTAACTCCATCACCTCCTCCAGCCCCTACAACGCTCCCTATCTCTGTAACCTCCTCCAGAACCTACAACCCTCCCTATCTCTATAAACTCCTCCAGCCCCTACAACCCTCCCTATCTCTGTAACCTCCTCCAGCCCCTTCAACCCTCCCTATGCCCATTGCCTTCTCCAGCCTCTACAACCCTCCCTATCTCAGTAACCTCCTCCAGCCCCTAATACCCGCCCTATCACCATCACCTCCTCCAGCCCCTACAACCCTACGTATCTTCGTAACCTGCTCCAGAGAATACAACGTTCCCTACCTCCATAACCTCCTCCAGCCCCTACAACACTCCCTATCTCTGTCACCTCGTCCAGGCCCTACAACGCTCCATACCTCTGGAACCTCCTCCAGCCCCTACAACCCTCACTATCTTCGTAACCTCCTCCAGCCCCTACACACCTCCCAATCTCTGTAACCTCCTCCAGACCCTACAACCCTCCCTATCTCTGTGTACTCCTCCAGCCCTACAACCCTCCCTATATCTGAAACCTCCTCCAGCCAATACAACCCTCCCTATCTCTGTCAAATCCTCCAGCTCCCTACAACCCTCCCTATCTCTGTAACCTCCTCCAGCCCCTACAACTCTCCTTATCTCTGTAACCTCCTCCAGCCCCTACAACCCTCCCTATCTCTGTAAACTCCTCCAGCCTCTACAACCCTCCCTATACCCATAACCTCCTTCAGCCCCGACAACCCTCCCTATTTCTGTACCCTCCTCCATCCCCTACCACATCTCATCTCTTTCACCTCCTCCAGACCCTACAACCCTCCCTATCTCTATAAACTCCTCCAGACCCTACAACCCTCCCTATCTCTATAAACTCCTCCAGCCCCTAAAACCCTCCCTATCCCCATTGCCTCCTCCAGCCTCTACAAACCTCCCTATCTCAGTAACCTCCTCCAGCCCCTAATACACTCCCTATGACCGTCACCTCCTCCAGCCCCTTCAACCGTCCCTATCTCCTTCACTCTTCCAGCCCCTACAACCCTCCCTATCTCTGTAACCTCCTCCAGCCGCTACAACTCTCCTTATCTCTGTAACCTCCTCCAGCCCCTACAACCCTCCCTATCTCTGTAACCTCCTCCAGCCCCTACAATCCTCCCTATATCCATAACCTCCTCCAGCCCCCTACAAACCTCACTATCTCTGTAAACTCCTCCAGCCCCTACAACCCTCCCTATCTCTGTAACCTCCTCCTATCCCTACAACCCACCCTATCTCCGTAACCTCCACCAGCCCCTACAACCCTCCCTATCTTCGTCACCTCTTCCAGCCACTACAACCCTCCCTATCTCTGTAACCTCCTCCAGCCCCTACAATCCTCCCTATCTCTGTAATCTCCTCCAGCCCCTACAATCCTCCCTATCTCTGTAACCTCCTCCAGCCCCTACAACCCTTCCTATCTCTGTAACCTGCTCCAGCCCCTACAACCCTCCCTGACTCCGTTACCTCCTCCAGCCCCTAAAACCCTCCCTATCTCCGTAACCTCCTCCAGCCCCTACAATCCTACCTATCTCCGTAACCTCCTCCAGCCCCTACAACCCTCCCTATCTCTATCAACTCCTCCAGCCCCTACAACCCTCCCTATCTTCGTCACCTCTTCCAGCCACTACAACCCTCCCTATCTCTGTAACCTCCTCCAGCCCCTACAATCCTCCCTATCTCTGTAATCTCCTCCAGCCCCTACAATCCTCCCTATCTCTGTAACCTCCTCCAGCCCCTACAACCCTTCCTATCTCTGTAACCTGCTCCAGCCCCTACAACCCTCCCTGACTCCGTTACCTCCTCCAGCCCCTAAAACCCTCCCTATCTCCGTAACCTCCTCCAGCCCCTACAATCCTACCTATCTCCGTAACCTCCTCCAGCCCCTACAACCCTCCCTATCTCTATCAACTCCTCCAGCCCCTACAACCCTCCCTATCTCTGTAGCCTCCTTCAGCACCTACAAACCTTTCTAACTCTGTAATCTCCTCCAGCCCGGTCAACCTCAATATTTCTTTCACCTCGTCCATCCAATACAACCCTCCCTATCTCTGTCACCTCCTCCAGCCCCCTACAACCCTCCCTATCTCTGTCACCACCTCCAGCCCCTAAAACCCTCCCTATCTCCGTAACCTCCTCCAGCCCCTACAACCCTCCCTATCTCTATCAACTCCTCCAGCCCCTACAACCCTCCCTATCTCTGTAGCCTCCTTCAGCACCTACAAACCTTTCTAACTCTGTAATCTCCTCCAGCCCGGTCAACCTCAATATTTCTTTCACCTCGTCCATCCAATACAACCCTCCTTATCTCTGTAACCTCCTCCAGCCCCTACAACCCTCCCTATCTCTGTAAACTCCTCCAGCCTCTACAACCCTCCCTATACCCATAACCTCCTTCAGCCCCGACAACCCTCCCTATTTCTGTACCCTCCTCCATCCCCTACCACATCTCATCTCTTTCACCTCCTCCAGACCCTACAACCCTCCCTATCTCTATAAACTCCTCCAGACCCTACAACCCTCCCTATCTCTATAAACTCCTCCAGCCCCTAAAACCCTCCCTATCCCCATTGCCTCCTCCAGCCTCTACAAACCTCCCTATCTCAGTAACCTCCTCCAGCCCCTAATACACTCCCTATGACCGTCACCTCCTCCAGCCCCTTCAACCGTCCCTATCTCCTTCACTCTTCCAGCCCCTACAACCCTCCCTATCTCTGTAACCTCCTCCAGCCGCTACAACTCTCCTTATCTCTGTAACCTCCTCCAGCCCCTACAACCCTCCCTATCTCTGTAACCTCCTCCAGCCCCTACAATCCTCCCTATATCCATAACCTCCTCCAGCCCCCTACAAACCTCACTATCTCTGTAAACTCCTCCAGCCCCTACAACCCTCCCTATCTCTGTAACCTCCTCCTATCCCTACAACCCACCCTATCTCCGTAACCTCCACCAGCCCCTACAACCCTCCCTATCTTCGTCACCTCTTCCAGCCACTACAACCCTCCCTATCTCTGTAACCTCCTCCAGCCCCTACAATCCTCCCTATCTCTGTAATCTCCTCCAGCCCCTACAATCCTCCCTATCTCTGTAACCTCCTCCAGCCCCTACAACCCTTCCTATCTCTGTAACCTGCTCCAGCCCCTACAACCCTCCCTGACTCCGTTACCTCCTCCAGCCCCTAAAACCCTCCCTATCTCCGTAACCTCCTCCAGCCCCTACAATCCTACCTATCTCCGTAACCTCCTCCAGCCCCTACAACCCTCCCTATCTCTATCAACTCCTCCAGCCCCTACAACCCTCCCTATCTTCGTCACCTCTTCCAGCCACTACAACCCTCCCTATCTCTGTAACCTCCTCCAGCCCCTACAATCCTCCCTATCTCTGTAATCTCCTCCAGCCCCTACAATCCTCCCTATCTCTGTAACCTCCTCCAGCCCCTACAACCCTTCCTATCTCTGTAACCTGCTCCAGCCCCTACAACCCTCCCTGACTCCGTTACCTCCTCCAGCCCCTAAAACCCTCCCTATCTCCGTAACCTCCTCCAGCCCCTACAATCCTACCTATCTCCGTAACCTCCTCCAGCCCCTACAACCCTCCCTATCTCTATCAACTCCTCCAGCCCCTACAACCCTCCCTATCTCTGTAGCCTCCTTCAGCACCTACAAACCTTTCTAACTCTGTAATCTCCTCCAGCCCGGTCAACCTCAATATTTCTTTCACCTCGTCCATCCAATACAACCCTCCCTATCTCTGTCACCTCCTCCAGCCCCCTACAACCCTCCCTATCTCTGTCACCACCTCCAGCCCCTAAAACCCTCCCTATCTCCGTTACCTCCTCCAGCCCCTATAACTCTCCTTATCTCTGTCACCCACTCCAGCCACTGCAACACTCCCTATTCTGTAACCTCCTCCATACCCCCCAACCCTCCCTATCTCTGTAACCTCCTCAAGTCCTACAACCCTCCCTATCTCTGTAACTTCCTCCAGCCCCTACAACCCTCCCTATCTCTGTAACCTCCTCCTACCCCTTCAACCCTCCCTATCTCTCTGACCACCTCCAGCCCCTAATTCCCTCCCATTCTCTTTCACCTATTCCTGCTCCTACAATCCTCCCTATGAACATCACCTCCTCCAGCCCCTAAAACTCTCCCTATCTCTGTAACCACCTCCAGCAACTACAACTGCCCAACTCCTTCACCTCCTCCAGCCCGACAACCTTCCCTATTTCCATCACCTCCTCCAGCGACTACAATCCTCCCGAGCTCTGTAACCACCAAGAGCACCTACAAACCTCCCTAACTCCATCACCTCCTCCAGCCCATACAGTCATCCCTTTCTCTGTCACCTCCTCCATCCTCCTACTATCCAACCTATTTCTGTAACCTCCTCCAGCCCCTACAATGCTCCCTATCTCTGTAACCTCCTCCAGACCCTACAATGCTCCCTATCTCTGTAATCTCCTCCAGCCCCTACACCCCTCCCTATCTCTGTAACCTCCTCCAGCCCCTACAACCGTCCCTATCTCTGTAACCTCCTCCAGCCCCTACAACCCTCCCTATCTCTGTAACCTCCTCCAGCAACTACGACTCTCCCTATCTCTGTAACCTCCTCCAGCCCCTACAACCCTGCCTATCTCTGTAACCTCCTCCAGCCCCTACAACCCTCCCTATCTCTGTAACCTCCTCCAACCCCTACACCCCTCCATATCTCTCTAACCTCCTCCTGCCCCTACTACCATCATTATTCCTGTAACCTCCTCCAGCCCCTACAACCCTCCCTATCTCTGTAGCCTCCTTCAGCCCCTACAAACCTTCCTAACTCTGTAATCTCCTCCAGCATGGTCAACCTCAATATTTCTTTCACCTCGTCCATCCAATACAACCCACCATATCTCTGTCACCACCTCCAGCCCCTAAAACCCTCCCTATCTCCGTTACCTCCTCCAGCCCCTATAACCCTCCTTATCTCTGTCACCCACTCCAGCCACTGCAACACTCCCTATTCTGTAACTTCCTCCATACCCCCCAAACCTCTCTATTTCTGTAACCTCCTCCAGCCCCTACAACCCTCCCTATCTCCATCACCTCCTCCAGCCCCTACAACCCTCCATATCTCCATCACCTCCTCCGGACCCTACAACCCTCCCTATCTCAGTAACCTCCTCCAGTCCCTACAACCCTCCCTATCTCCATCACCTCCTTCAGCCTCTACAACCCTCACTATCTCTGTAACCACCTCCAGCCCGATAACCCTCGCTATCTCTGTAACCAACTCTATACCCACCAATCCTCCATATCTCTGTAACCTAATTCAGTCCCTACAATCCTCCCTACCTCTGTAACCACCTCCAGTCCCTCCAATCATCCCTATATTTGTAACCTTCCCGAGCCCCTAAAACCCTCCCTATTTCTGTAACCTCCTCCAGCCTCTATAACCCTCCCTATCTCTGTAACCAACTCCAGCCCCTACAACCCTCCCTATCTCTGTAACCAACTTCAGCTCCTACAACCCCCCAACTATTTCACCTGCTCCACCCCGACCACCCTCCCTGTCTCCGTCATCTCCTCCAGCCCCCACAAACTTCCCTATATAAATAACCTCCTCCAGCCCAACAACCCTCCCTAACTCTGTAACCGCCGCCAGCCCCTACAATCCTCCCTATCTCTGTAATCTCCTGCAGCCCCTACAATCCGCCCTATCTCTGTAACCTCCTCCAGCTCCTGATACCCTCCCTATCTCCATCAAATCCTCCAGCCCCTACAACCCTCCCTATCTCTTTCACCTCCTCCAGCCCCTATAACAGTCCCTATCTCTGTAAACTCCTAAGCCCCGACAACTCTCCCTATCCCTGTAACCTCCTCCAGCCCCTACAACCCCGCAACTATTAGACCTCCTCCAGCCCGACAACCCTCCCTATCTCCGTCATCTCCTCCAGCCCCTACAAACCTCCCTATCTCAGTAACCTCCTCCAGCCCCTACAACCCTCCTTATCTCTGTAACCTCCTTCAGCCCCTACAACCCTCCCTATCTCTGTCACCCCCTCAGCCAATGCAACCCTCCCTACTTCTGTAACCTCCTCCATACCCTTCAACCCTCACTATCTCTGTAAACTCCTCCAGCACCTACAACTCTCATTATTCCTGTAACCTCCTCCAGCAACTAAAACCCTCCCTATCTCTGTAACCACCTCCAGCTCCGACAAACCCCCCATCTCCTTCACCTCCTCACTCCCTACAACCCCCAAACTCTTTCACCTCCTCCGGCACGACAACCCTCCCTATCTTCATCACCTCCTCCAGCCGCGACAACACGCCCTATCTCTGTAAACTCCTCCAGCCCCTACAACCCTCCCTATCTCTGTAACCTCCTCCAGTCCCTACAACCCTCCCTATCTCTGTCAGCTCGTCGAGCCCCTACAAACCTCCCTATCTCTGTCACCCCCTCCATCCCACGCAACCCTCCCAATCTCTGTAAACAACTCCATACACTCCAAACTTCCCTATCTCCGTAACATACTCCAGCCCCTACAACACTTCCTATCTCCGTAAACACCTCCAGCCCCTTTACCCCTCCCTATCTCCATCACCTCCTCCAGCCCCTACAACCCTCCCTATCTCTATAACCTCCTCCAGCCCCTAATACCCTCTCTATCTCCGTCAATTCCTCCAGCCCCAACAACCCTCCCTATCTCTTTAAACTCCTCCAGCCCCTACAACCCTCCCTATCTCTTTAAACTCCTCCAGCCCCTACAACCCTCCCTATCTCCGTCACCTCTTCCAGCCCCTACAACCCTCCCTATCGCTGTAACCTCTTCCAGCCCCTACAACCCTCCCTATCTCCGTCACCTCCTCCAATCCCTACAACCCTCCCTATCTCTGTCACCTCTTCCAGCCCCTACATCCCTTCCTATCTCTGTAACCTCCTCCCACCCTACACCCCTCCCTATCTCTGTAACCTCCTCCAGCCCCTACACCCCTCCCTATTTCTGTAACCGCCTCCAGCCTCTACACCCCTCCCTATCTCTATAACCTCCTCCAGCCTCTACACCCCTCCCTATCTCTGTAACCTCCTCCAGCCCCTACACCCCTCCCTATTTCTGTAACCTCCTCCAGCCACTACACCCCTCCCTATTTCTGTAACGTCCTCCAGCCCCTACAACCCTCCCAATCTCTGTAACCTCCTCCAGCCCCTACATCCCTTCCTATCTCTGTAACCTCCTCCAGCCCATACAACCCACCCAAACTCTGTAACAACTTCCAGCCCCTACATACCCCCAGCTTTTTCACCTCCTACAGCCAGACAACCCTGCCAATCCCCGTCATCTCCTCCAGCCCCGACAAAGCTCCCTTTTTCTCCGTAACCGCCTCCAGCCCCTTCAACCCCCCCTATCTCTGTAACCTACTCCAGCCCCTATAACCATCCCTATCTCTGTAACCTCCTCCAGCCCCAACATCCCCCCAACGTTTTCACCTCCTACAGCCCGACAACCCTCCCTATCTCCGTAACCTCCTCCAGCCCATTCAACCCTCCCCATCTCTGTAAATTCCTGCAGCCCCTACAACCCTCCCTATCTCTGTAACCTCCTCCAGCCCCTACAACCCTCCCTATCTCTGTAACCTCCTCCAGCCCCTACAACCCTCCCTATCTCTGTAACCTCCTCCAGCCCCCTACAACCCTCCCTATCTCTGTAACCTCCTCCAGCCCCCTACAACCCTCCCTATCTCTGTAACCTCCTCCATCCCCTACAACATCTCATCTCTTTCACCTCCTCCAGACCCGACAACCCTCCCTATCTCTATAAACTCCTCCAGACCCTACAACCCTCCCTATCTCTATAAACTCCTCCAGCCCCTACAACCCTCCCTATCTCTGTAACCTCCTCCAGCCCCCTACAACCCTCCCTATCCCCATTGCCTCCTCCAGCCTCTACAAACCTCCCTATCTCAGTAACCTCCTCCAGCCCCAATACACTCCCTATCACCGTCACCTCCTCCAGCCCCTACAACTCTCCCTATCTCTGTCACCTCCTCCAACCCCTACAACCCTGCATATCTCCATCACCTCGTCCAGCGACTACAACCCTCCCTATCTCTTTCACCACCTCCAGCCCCTGCAACCCTCTCTATCTCTTTCACCACCTCCAGCCCCTGCAACCCTCCCTATCTCTTTCACCACCTCCAGCCCCTGCAACCCTCCCTATCTCTTTCACCTCCTCCAGCCCCAACACCCCTCCCTATCTCTGTAACCTCCTCCAGCCCCTACAACCCCCCATTTCTTTCAGCTACGCCAGCCCAACAAACCACCCTAACTCTGTAACCTCCTCCAGCAACTACCACCCTCCCTATCTCCTACAGGACCTACTATCCTCCCTATCTCTGTAACCTCCTCAAGCCCCTACAACACTCCCTATCTCTGTAACCTCTTCCAGCCCATACAACACTCCCTATCTCTGTAAACTCCTCCAGCCCCTACAACCCTCCCTATCCCTGTAACCATCTCCAGTCCCTACACCCCTCCCTATCTCTGTAACCTCCTCCAGCCCCTACAACCCTCCCTATCTCTGTAACCTCCTCCAGCCCCTACAACCCCCAACTATTTCACCTCCTCCAGCCCGACCACCCGCCCTATCTCCGTCATCTCCTCCAGCCCTCACAAACCTCCCTATCTCCGTAACCTCCTCCAGCTCCCACAAACCTCCCTATCTCCATAACCTCCTCCAGCCCCTACAACCCTCCCTATCTCCTTCACTCTTCCAGCCCCTACAACCCTCCCTATCTCTGTCACCTCCTCCAGCCCCTACAACCCTCCCTATCTCTGTCACCTCCTCCAGCCCCTACAACCCTACGTATTTTCGTTACCTGCTCCAGAGAATACAACGCTCCCTACCTCCATTACCTCCTTCAGCCCCTACAACCCTCCCTATCTCTGTCACCCCCTCCAGCCAATGCAACCCTCCCTACTTCTGTTAACTCCTCCATACCCTTCAACCCTCACTATCTCTGTAAACTCCTCCAGCCCCGACAACCCTCATTATTCCTGTAACCTCCTCCAGCAGCTAAAACACTCCCTATCTCTGTAACCACCTCCAGATCCGACAAACCCCCCATCTCCTTCACCTCCTCACTCCCTACAACCCCCAAACTCTTTCACCTCCTCCAGCACGACAACCCTCCCTATCTTCATCACCTCCTCCAGCCGCGACAATACTCCCTATCTCTGTAAACTCCTCCAGTCCCTACAATCCTCCCTATATCTGTGACCTCCTCCAGACCCTTTAACACTCCCGTTCTCGATAACCTCCGCCAGCCGCTACAACCCTCCCTATCTCCATCACCTCGTCCAGACCCTACAAGCCTCCCTATCTCTTTCACCCCCTCCAACCCCTGCAACCCTCCCTATCTCTGTAACCAACTCCATACCCACCAACCCTCCCTATATCTGTAACCTAATTCAGCCCCTACAATCCTCCCTACCTCTGTAACCACCTCCAGTCCCTCCAAACATCCCTATATTTGTAACCTCATCCAGCCCCTAAAACCCTCCCTATTTCTGAAACCTCCTCCAGTCTCTGCAACCCTCCCTATCTCTGTAACCAACTCCAGCTCCTACAGCACTCCCTATCTCTGTAACCAAATCCAGCTCCTACAACCCGGCAACTATTTCACCCCCTCCAGCCCGACCACCCTCCCTATCTCCGTAATCTCCTCCAGCCCCCACAAACTTCCCTATGTACATAACCTCCTCCAGCCCAACGATCCTCCCTAACTCTATAACTGCCTCCAGCCCCTACAAATCTCCCGATCTCTGTAACCGTCTCCAGCCCCTACAATCCTCCCTATCTCTGTAATCTCCTCCAGCACCTACAATCCTGCCTAACTCTGTAACTTCCTGCAGCCCCTACAATCCTCCCTATCTCTGTAATCACCTCCAGCCCCTGATACCCTCCCTATCTCTTTCACCTCCTCCAGCCCCTATAACAGTCCCTATCTCTGTAAACTCCTCCAGCCCCTACAACTCTCCCTATCTCTGTAACCTCCTCCAACCCCTACAACCCCGCAACTATTAGACCTCCTCCAGCCCGACAACCCTCCCTATCTCCGTCATCTCCTCCAGCCCCTACAAACCTCCCTATCTCTGTAACCTCCTCAAGTCCTACAACCCTCCCTATCTCTGTCACCACCTCCAGCCCCTACAAACCTCCCTATCTCAGTAACCTCCTCCAGCCCCTACAACCCTACTTATCTCTGTAACCTCCTCCAGCCCCTACAACCCTCCCTATCTCTGTAACCTCCTCCAGCCCCTACAACCCTCCTTATCTCTGTAACCTCCTCCTACCTCTACAACCCTCCCTTTCTCTGTCATCTCCTCCAGCCCCTACAAACCTCCCGATTTCCGTAACCTCCCCCAGGCCCTACAAACCTCCCTAGCTCTGTAACCTCCTCATGTCCTACAACCCTCCCTATCTCTGTAACTTCCTCTAGCCCCTACAACCCTCCCTATCTCTGTAACCTCCTCCAGCAACTACAACTGCCCAACTCCTTCACCTCCTCTAGCCCGACAACCTTCCCTATCTCCATCACCTCCTCCAGCGACTACAATCTTCCCGAGCTCTGTAACCTCCAACAGCACCTACAAACCTCCCTAACTCCATCACCTCCTCCAGCCCATACAGTCATCCCTTTCTCTGTCACCTCCTCCATCCTCCTACTATCCAACCTATTTCTGTAACCTCCTCCAGCCCCTACAATGCTCCCTATCTCTGTAACCTCCTCCAGCCCGACAACTCTCCTTACCTCCGTAACATCCTCCAGCCCCTACAACACTGCCTATCTCTGTAACCTCCTCCAGCCCCTACAACCCTCCCTATCTCCCTCACCTCCTCCAGCCCCTACAACCCTCAATATTTGTGTAACCTCCTCCAGCCCCTGCAACCCTCCCTATCCCTGTAACCTCCTCCAGCCCCTACAACCCTCCCTATCTCTGTAACCTCCTCCAGCCCCTAATAACCTCCCTATCTCTTTCAACCCCTCCAACCCCTACAATCCTCCCTATCTCTGTAATCACCTCCAGCCCCTACAACCCTCCCTATCTCCATCACCTCCTCCAGGCCCAACAACCCTCCCTATCTCCATCACTTCCTCTGGACCCTACAACCCTCCCTATCTCAGTAACCTCCTCCAGCACCTACAACCCTCGCTATCTCCATCACCTCCTTCAGCCTCTACAACCCTCACTATCTCTGTAACCACCTCCAGCCCGATAACCCTCGCTATCTCTGTAACCAACTCCATACCCACCAAACCTCCCTATCTCTGTAACCGCCTCCAGCCCCTACAACTCTCCCGATCTCTGTAACCTTCTCCAGCCCCTACAATCCTCCCTATCTCTGTAATCTCCTCCAGCACCTACAATCCTGCCTAACTCTGTAACTTCCTGCAGCCCCTACAATCCTCCCTATCTCTGTAACCTCCTCCAGCTCCTGATACCCTCCCTATCTCCATCACCTCCTCCAGGCCCGACAACACTCCCTATCTCCATCACTTCCTCTGGACCCCACAACCCTCCCTATCTCAGTAACCTCCTCCAGCCCCTACAACCCTCCCTATCTCCATCACCTCCTTCAGCCTCTACAACCCTCACTATCTCTGTAACCACCTCCAGCCCGATAACCCTCGCTATCTCTGTAACCAACTCTATACCCACCAATCCTCCATATCTCTGTAACCTAATTCAGCCCCTACAATCCTCCCTACCTCTGTAACCACCTCCAGTCCCTCCAAACATCCCTATATTTGTAACCTCCTCCAGCCCCTAAAACCCTCCCTATTTCTGAAACCTCCTCCAGTCTCTATAACCCTCCCTATCTCTGTAACCAACTCCAGCCCCTACAAGCCTCCCTATCTCTGTAACCAACTCCAGCCCCTACAACCCTCCCTATCTCTGTAACCTCCTCCAGCCCCTACACCCCTCCCTATCCTGTAACCTCCTCCAGCCCCTACAACCCTCCCTATATCTGTAACCTAATTCAGCCCCTACAATCCTCCCTACCTCTGTAACCTCCTCCAGTCCCTCCAAACATCCCTATATTTGTAACCTCCTCGAGCCCCTAAAACCCTCCCTATTTATGTAACCTCCTCCAGCCTCTATAACCCTCCCTATCTCCGTAACCAACTCCAGCCCCTACAACCCTCCCTATCTCTGTAACCAACTCCAGCTCCTTCAACCCCCCAACTTTTTCACCTCCTCCAACTGGACCACCCTCCCTATCTCCATCATCTCCTCCAGCCCCCACAAACCTCCCTATCTCCATAATCTCCTCCAGCCCCTACAACTCTCCCTATCTCTGTCACCTCCTCCAACCCCTACAACCCTGCATATCTCCATCACCTCGTCCAGCGACTACAACCCTCCCTATCTCTTTCACCACCTCCAGCCCCTGCAACCCTCTCTATCTCTTTCACCACCTCCAGCCCCTGCAACCCTCCCTATCTCTTTCACCACCTCCAGCCCCTGCAACCCTCCCTATCTCTTTCACCTCCTCCAGCCCCAACACCCCTCCCTATCTCTGTAACCTCCTCCAGCCCCTACAACCCCCCATTTCTTTCAGCTACGCCAGCCCAACAAACCACCCTAACTCTGTAACCTCCTCCAGCAACTACCACCCTCCCTATCTCCTACAGGACCTACTATCCTCCCTATCTCTGTAACCTCCTCAAGCCCCTACAACACTCCCTATCTCTGTAACCTCTTCCAGCCCATACAACACTCCCTATCTCTGTAAACTCCTCCAGCCCCTACAACCCTCCCTATCCCTGTAACCATCTCCAGTCCCTACACCCCTCCCTATCTCTGTAACCTCCTCCAGCCCCTACAACCCTCCCTATCTCTGTAACCTCCTCCAGCCCCTACAACCCCCAACTATTTCACCTCCTCCAGCCCGACCACCCGCCCTATCTCCGTCATCTCCTCCAGCCCTCACAAACATCCCTATCTCCGTAACCTCCTCCAGCTCCCACAAACCTCCCTATCTCCATAACCTCCTCCAGCCCCAACAACCCTCCCTAACTCTGTAACCTCCTCCAGCCCCTACACCCCTCCCTATCTCTGTAACCTCCTCCAGCCCCAACAACCCTCCCTATCTCTATAACCTCCTCCAGCCCCTACAACACTCCGTCTCTATAACCTGCTCCAGCATCTACAACCCTCCCTATCTCTGTAACCTCCTCCAGTGCCTACATCCCTCCAGATTTCTCTAACCTCCTCCAGCCGCTACAACCCTCCCTCTCTCTGTAATCACCTCCAGTCCCTTTAACCCTCCCTATCTCTGTAACCTCCTCCAGCCGCTACAAAACTCCCTATCTCTCTAACCTCCTCCAGGCCCTACAACCCACCCATCTCTTTCACCTTCTCCAGGCCCTACAACCCTCCCTATCTCTGTAACCTCCTCCAGCCCCTACAACCCCCCAACTATTTCACCTCCTCCAGCCCGACCACCCGCCCTATCTCCGTCATCTCCTCCAGCTCCCACAAACCTCCCTATCTCCATAATCTCCTCCAGACCCAAAACCCTCCCTATCTCTGCAACCTCCTCCAGCCCCTAAACCCTCCCTATCTCTGTCACCTCCTCCAGCCCGACCACCCGCCCTATCTACATCACATCCTCCAGCCCCTACAGCCCTCCCTATTTATGTAACCTCCTCCAGCCCCTACAACCCTCCCTAGCTCTGTAACCTCCTCCAGCCCCTACAACACTCCCTATCTCTCTAACCTCCTCCAGCCCCTACAACACTCCCTATCTCTCTAACCTCCTCCAGCCCCTACAACCCTCCCTATCTCTGTAACCTCCTCCAGCAACTACAACTGCCCAACTCCTTCACCTCCTCTAGCCCGACAACCTTCCCTATCTCCATCATCTCCTCCAGCGACTACAATCTTCCCGAGCTCTGTAACCTCCAACAGCACCTACAAACCTCCCTAACTCCATCACCTCCTCCAGCCCATACAGTCATCCCTTTCTCTGTCACCTCCTCCATCCTCCTACTATCCAATCTATTTCTGTAACCTCCTCCAGCCCCTACAATGCTCCCTATCTCTGTAACCTCCTCCAGCCCGACAACTCTCCCTATCTCCCTCACCTCCTCCAGCCCCTACAACCCTCAATATTTGTGTAACCTCCTCCAGCCCCTGCAACCCTCCCTATCCCTGTAACCTCCTCCAGCCCCTACAATCCTCCCTATCTCTGTAATCACCTCCAGCCCCTACAACCCTCCCTATCTCCATCACCTCCTCCAGGCCCAACAACCCTCCCTATCTCCATCACTTCCTCTGGACCCTACAACCCTCCCTATCTCAGTAACCTCCTCCAGCCCCTACAACTCTCCCGATCTCTGTAACCTTCTCCAGCCCCTACAATCCTCCCTATCTCTGTAATCTCCTCCAGCACCTACAATCCTGCCTAACTCTGTAACTTCCTGCAGCCCCTACAATCCTCCCTATCTCTGTAACCTCCTCCAGCTCCTGATACCCTCCCTATCTCCATCACCTCCTCCAGGCCCGACAACACTCCCTATCTCCATCACTTCCTCTGGACCCCACAACCCTCCCTATCTCAGTAACCTCCTCCAGCCCCTACAACCCTCCCTATCTCCATCACCTCCTTCAGCCTCTACAACCCTCACTATCTCTGTAACCACCTCCAGCCCGATAACCCTCGCTATCTCTGTAACCAACTCTATACCCACCAATCCTCCATATCTCTGTAACCTAATTCAGCCCCTACAATCCTCCCTACCTCTGTAACCACCTCCAGTCCCTCCAAACATCCCTATATTTGTAACCTCCTCCAGCCCCTAAAACCCTCCCTATTTCTGAAACCTCCTCCAGTCTCTATAACCCTCCCTATCTCTGTAACCAACTCCAGCCCCTACAAGCCTCCCTATCTCTGTAACCAACTCCAGCCCCTACAACCCTCCCTATCTCTGTAACCTCCTCCAGCCCCTACACCCCTCCCTATCCTGTAACCTCCTCCAGCCCCTACACCCCTCCCTATCTCTGTAACCTCCTCCAGCCCCTACACCCCTCCCTATCCTGTAACCTCCTCCAGCCCCTACAACCCTCCCTATATCTGTAACCTAATTCAGCCCCTACAATCCTCCCTACCTCTGTAACCTCCTCCAGTCCCTCCAAACATCCCTATATTTGTAACCTCCTCGAGCCCCTAAAACCCTCCCTATTTATGTAACCTCCTCCAGCCTCTATAACCCTCCCTATCTCCGTAACCAACTCCAGCCCCTACAACCCTCCCTATCTCTGTAACCAACTCCAGCTCCGTCAACCCCCCAACTTTTTCACCTCCTCCAACTGGACCACCCTCCCTATCTCCATCATCTCCTCCAGCCCCCACAAACCTCCCTATCTCCATAATCTCCTCCAGCCCCTACAACTCTCCCTATCTCTGTCACCTCCTCCAACCCCTACAACCCTGCATATCTCCATCACCTCGTCCAGCGACTACAACCCTCCCTATCTCTTTCACCACCTCCAGCCCCTGCAACCCTCTCTATCTCTTTCACCACCTCCAGCCCCTGCAACCCTCCCTATCTCTTTCACCACCTCCAGCCCCTGCAACCCTCCCTATCTCTTTCACCTCCTCCAGCCCCAACACCCCTCCCTATCTCTGTAACCTCCTCCAGCCCCTACAACCCCCCATTTCTTTCAGCTACGCCAGCCCAACAAACCACCCTAACTCTGTAACCTCCTCCAGCAACTACCACCCTCCCTATCTCCTACAGGACCTACTATCCTCCCTATCTCTGTAACCTCCTCAAGCCCCTACAACACTCCCTATCTCTGTAACCTCTTCCAGCCCATACAACACTCCCTATCTCTGTAAACTCCTCCAGCCCCTACAACCCTCCCTATCCCTGTAACCATCTCCAGTCCCTACACCCCTCCCTATCTCTGTAACCTCCTCCAGCCCCTACAACCCCCAACTATTTCACCTCCTCCAGCCCGACCACCCGCCCTATCTCCGTCATCTCCTCCAGCCCTCACAAACCTCCCTATCTCCGTAACCTCCTCCAGCTCCCACAAACATCCCTATCTCCATAACCTCCTCCAGCCCCAACAACCCTCCCTAACTCTGTAACCTCCTCCAGCCCCTACACCCCTCCCTATCTCTGTAACCTCCTCCAGCCCCAACAACCCTCCCTATCTCTATAACCTCCTCCAGCCCCTACAACACTCCGTCTCTATAACCTGCTCCAGCATCTACAACCCTCCCTATCTCTGTAACCTCCTCCAGTGCCTACATCCCTCCAGATTTCTCTAACCTCCTCCAGCCCCTACAACCCTCCCTCTCTCTGTAATCACCTCCAGTCCCTTCAACCCTCCCTATCTCTGTAACCTCCTCCAGCCGCTACAAACCTCCCTATCTCTCTAACCTCCTCCAGGCCCTACAACCCACCCATCTCTTTCACCTTCTCCAGGCCCTACAACCCTCCCTATCTCTGTAACCTCCTCCAGCCCCTACAACCCCCCAACAATTTCACCTCCTCCAGCCCGACCACCCGCCCTATCTCCGTCATCTCCTCCAGCTCCCACAAACCTCCCTATCTCCATAATCTCCTCCAGACCCAAAACCCTCCCTATCTCTGCAACCTCCTCCAGCCCCTAAACCCTCCCTATCTCTGTCACCTCCTCCAGCCCGACCACCCGCCCTATCTACATCACATCCTCCAGCCCCTACAGCCCTCCCTATTTATGTAACCTCCTCCAGCCCCTACAATACTCCCTATCACTGTAACCTCCTCCAGCCCTTACAACCCTCCCTAGCTCTGTAACCTCCTCCAGCCCCTACAACACTCCCTATCTCTCTAACCTCCTCCAGCCCCTACAACACTCCCTATCTCTCTAACCTCCTCCAGCCCCTACAACCCTCCCTATCTCTGTAACCTCCTCCAGCCTATAATACACTCCCAATCGCTTTCGTCTCCTCCAGCCCCTACATCCTCCCTATCTCTTTAAATTCCACCAGCCCCGACAACCCTCCCTATCTCTATAACCTCCTCCAACCCCAACAATCCTCCCTATCTCTGTAACCTCCTCGGGCGCCTGATACCCTCCCTATCGCCATCACCTCCTCCAGACCCTACAACCTTCCCTATCTCTGTAACCTCCTCCAGCCCATAATAACCTCCCTATCTCTGTAACCTCCTCCGTCCCCTGATACCTTCCCTATCTCCATCATTCCTCCAGCCCCTACAACCCTCCTTATCTCTGTAACCTCCTTCAGCCCATTATACCCTTCCTAACTCCGTCATCTCCTCCAGCCCCTACAAACCTCCCGATCTCCGTAACCTCCCTCAGCCCCTACAAACCTCCGTATCTCTGTAACTTCCTCCAGCCCCTACAACCCCCATCGCTTTCACCACCTCCACCCCGACAACCCTCCCTATCTCTGTAATCCCATCAAGCCCCTACAACACACCCTATATCTGTAATCTCCTCCAGCCCCCACAGCTCTCCCTATCTTTGTAACCTCCTACAGCACCTACAATCCTCCCTATGTCTGTAACCTCCTCGGGCGCCTGATACCCTCCCTATCGCCATCACCTCCTCCAGACCCTACAACCTTCCTTATCTCAGTAACCTCCTCCAGCCCCTTCAACCCTCCCTATCTCTGTATCCTCCTCCAACCCAATAACCCTCCCTATCTCTGTCACCTCGTCCAGCCAGTACAACCCTCCCTATCTCTGTAACCACCTCCAGCTCCTACAACCCTCCCTATCTCTGTAACCTCTTCCAGTACCTACAACCCTCCCTATCTCTGTAACCTCCTCCAGCCCCTACAACCCTCCCTATCTCTGTAACGTCCTCCAGCCCCTACAACCCTCCCTATCTCTGTAACCTCCTCCAACCCCTACAACCCTCCATATCTCCATCACCTCATCCAGCGACTACAACCCTCCCTATCTCTTTCACCACCTCCAGCCCCTGCAACCCTCCCTATCTCTGTAACCAACTCCATACCCATCAACCCGCCGTATGACTGTAACCTAATCCAGCCCCTACAATCCTCCATACCTCTGTAACCAAATCCAGTCCCTCCAGCCATCCATTTATTTGTAACCTCCTCCAGCCACTAAACCCTCCCTATTTCTGTGACCTCCTCCAGCCGCTACAAAGCTCCCTATCTCTCCTACCTCCTCCAGGCCCTACAACCCACCCAGCTCTGTAATCTCCTCCAGCCCCTACAACCCTCCCTATCTCTGTAACCTCCTCCAGCCCCTACAACTCCCCAACTATTTCACCTCCTCCAGCCCGACCACCCGCCCTATCTCCGTCATCTCCTCCAGCTCCCACAAACCTCCCTATCTCCATAACCTCCTCCAGCTCCTACAAACCTCCCTATCTCCATAACCTCCTCCAGCCCCTACAACCCTCCCTATCTCCGTAACCTCCTCCAGCCCATACAACCCTCCCTATCTCTGTAACCTCCTACAGGACCTACTATCCTCCCTATCTCTGTAACCTCCTCAAGCCCCTACAACCCTCCCTATCTCTGTAACCTCCTCCAGCCCCTACAACCCTCCCTATCTCTGTAACATCCTCCAGCCCCTACAACCCTCCCTATCTCTGTAAACTCCTCCAGCCCCTACACCACTCCCTATCTCTGTAAACTCCTCCAGCCCCTACACCACTCCCTATCTCTGTAACTTCCTCCAGCCCCTACAACCCTCCCTATCTCTGTAACCTCCTACAACCCTCCCTATCTCTGTAACCTCCTCCAGCCCCTACAACCCTCCCTATCTCTGTAACCTTCTCCAGCCCCTACAACCCTCCCTATCTCTGTAACCTCCTCCAGCCCCTACAACCCTCCCTATTTCTGTAACCTCCTCCAGCGCCTACACCCCTCCCTATCTCTGTAACCTCCTCCAGCCCCTACCCCCCTCCCTATCTCTGTAACCTCCTCCAGCCCCAACAACCCTCCCTATCTCTGTAACCTCCTCCAGCCCCAACAACCCTCCCTATCTCTGTAACCTCCTCCAGCCCCAACAAACCTCCCTATCTCTGTAACCTCCGACAGGACCTACTATCCTCCCTATCTCTGTAACCTCCTCCAGCCCCTACAACCCTCCTTATCTCTGTAACCCCCTACAGGACCTACTATCCTCCCTATCTCTGTAACCTCCTCCAGGCCCTTCAACTCTCCCTATCTCTGTAACCTCCTCCAGCCCCTACACCCCTCCCTATCTCTGTAACCTCCTCCAGCCACTACAACTCTCCCTATCTCTGTAACCTCCTCCAGCCCCTACAATCCTCCCTATCTCTGTAAAATCCTCCAGCCCCTACAACCCCCCAACTATTTCACCTCCTTCAGCCCAACAACCCTCCTTATCTCCGGCATCTCCTCCAGCCCCTACAACTCCCCCCAGCTTTGTAATCTCCTCCAGCCCCTACAACCCCCCAACTATTTCACCTCTTCCAGCCCGACCACCCGCCCTATCTCCGTCATCTCCTCCAGCTCCCACAAACCTCCCTATCTCCATAATCTCCTCCAGCCCCTACAACCCTCCCTATCTCTGTAACCTCCTCCAGCCCCTCCACCCTTCCCCATCTCTATCACCCCCTCCAGACACTACAACCCCCTATCGATTTTGCCTCCTCCAACCCGGCTACCCTCCCTATCCCTGTAACCTCCTCCGGCCCCTAATACCTCCCTATCTCTGTCACCTCCTCCAGCCCCTGCAACCGTCCCTCTCTCTGTAACCTCCTCCGGCGCCTGATACCCTCCCTATCTCCATCAGCTCCTCCAGTCCCTACAACCCTCCCTATCTCTGTAACCTCCTCCAGCCCATAATAACCTCCCTATCTCTTTCATCTCCTCCAGCACCTACAATCTTCACTATCTCTGTAACCTCCTCCGGCCCCTGATACCTTCCCTATCTCCATCACCTCCTGTAGCCCCTACAACCCTCCCTATCTCTGTAACCTCCTCCAGCCCCTCCAACCCTCCTTATCTCTGTAACCTCCTCCAGCCCATTATACCCTTCCTAACTCCGTCATCTCCTCCAACCCGTACAAACCTCCCGATCTCCGTAACCTCCCTCAGCCCCTACAAACCTCCGTATCTCTGTAACTTCCTCCAGGCACTACAACCCCACATCGCTTACACCACCTCCACCCCGACAACCCTCCCTATCTCTGTAATCCCATCAAGCCCCTACAACACTCCCTATATCTGTAATCTCCTCCAGCCCCCACAGCTCTCCCTATCTTTGTAACCTCCTACAGCACCTACAATCCTCCCTATGTCTGTAACCTCCTCCAGCCCCTACAACCATCCCTATCCCTGTAACCACCTCCAGTCCCTACACCCCTCCCTATCTCTGTAACCTCCTCCAGCCCCTACAACACTCCCTATCTCTGTAACCACCTCCAGCCCCTACAACCCCCCAACTATTTGACCTCCTCCAGCCCGACACCCCTCCCTATCTCTGTCAACTCCTCCAGACCCTACTATCCTCCCTATCTCTGTCAACTCCTGCAGACCCTACAATCCTCCCTATCTCTGTCAACACCTCCAGAACCTACACCCCTCCCTATCTCTGTAATCCGCTCCAGCCCCTACAACACTCCCTATCTCTATAACCTGCTCCAGCGCCAACATCCCTCCAGATTTCTCTAACCTCCTCCAGCCCCTACAACCCTCCCTATCTCTGTAACCTCCTCCAGCCCCTACAACCCTCCCTATCTCTGTAAAATCCTCCAGCCCCTACAATGCTCCCTATCTCTGTAACCTCCTCTAGCCCCTACAATGCTCCCTATCTCTGTAACCACCTCCAGCCCCTACAACCCCCCAACTATTTCACCTCCTCCAGCCCGACAACCCTCCTTATCTCCGGCATCTCCTCCAGCCCCTACAACTCTCCCTAACTTTGTAATCTCCTCCAGCCCCTACAAACCCCAACTATTTCACCTCCTCCAGCCCGACCACCCGCCCTATCTCCGTAACCTCCTCCAGCTCCTACAAACCTCCCTATCTCTGTAATCTCCTCCAGCCCCTACAACCCTCCCTATCTCCGTAACCTCCTCCATCCCCTACAACCCTCCCTATCTCTGTAACCTCCTCCAGCCCCTACAAAACTCCCTATCTCTGTAACCTCCTCCAGCCCCTACAACCCTCCCTATCTCTGTAACCTCCTCCAGCCCCTACAACCCTCCCTATCTCTGTAACCTCCTCCAGCCCCTACAATACTCCCTATCTCTGTAACCACCTCCAGCCCCTACAACTCACCCCAACTTTGTAATCTCCTCCAGCCCATACAACCCCCCAACTATTTCACCTCCTCCAGCCCGACCACCCGCCCTATCTCCGTCATCTCCTCCAGCCCCCACAAACCTCCCTATCTCCGTAACCTCCTCCAGATCCCACAAACCTCCCTATCTCCATAACCTCCTCCAGCCCCAACAACCCTCCCTATCTCTGTAACCAACTCCAGCCCCTAATACACTCCCTATCTCTGTAACCTCCTCCAGCCACTACAAACCACATTACTTCTGTAACCTCCTCCATCCGCTATAACGGTCCCTATCTCTGTAACCTCCTCCTGCCCCTACAACACTCCCTATCTCTGTAACCTCTTCCAGCCCATACAACACTCCCTATCTCTGTAACCTCCTCCAGCCCCTACAACCCTCCCTATCTCTGTAATCTCCTCCAGCACCTACAACCCTCCCTATCTCTGTAACCTCCTCCAGCCCCTACAACCCTCCCTATCTCTGTAACCTCCTCCAGCCCCTACAACCCTCCCTATCTCTGTAACCTCCTCCAGCACCTACACCCCTCCCTATCTCTGTAATCTCCTCCAGCACCTACAATGCTCGCTATCTCTGTAACCTCCTCCAGCCCCTACACCCCTCCCTATCTCTGTAACCTCCTCCAGCCCCTACACCCCTCCCTATCTCTGTAACCTCCTCCAGCCCCCACAACACTCCCTATCTCTGTAAAATCCTCCAGCCCCTACAGCACTCCCTATCTCTGTAACCACCTCCAGCACCTACAATGCTCGCTATCTCTGTAACCTCCTCCAGCCCCTACACCCCTCCCTATCTCTGTAACCTCCTCCAGCCCCTACACCCCTCCCTATCTCTGTAACCTCCTCCAGCCCCTACAACCCTCCCTATCTCTGTAACCTCCTCCAGCCCCTACAATACTCCCTATCTCTGTAACCACCTCCAGCCCCTACAACTCACCCCAACTTTGTAATCTCCTCCAGCCCATACAACCCCCCAACTATTTCACCTCCTCCAGCCCGACCACCCGCCCTATCTCCGTCATCTCCTCCAGCCCCCACAAACCTCCCTATCTCCGTAACCTCCTCCAGATCCCACAAACCTCCCTATCTCCATAACCTCCTCCAGCCCCAACAACCCTCCCTATCTCTGTAACCAACTCCAGCCCCTAATACACTCCCTATCTCTGTAACCTCCTCCAGCCACTACAAACCACATTACTTCTGTAACCTCCTCCATCCGCTATAACGGTCCCTATCTCTGTAACCTCCTCCTGCCCCTACAACACTCCCTATCTCTGTAACCTCTTCCAGCCCATACAACACTCCCTATCTCTGTAACCTCCTCCAGCCCCTACAACCCTCCCTATCTCTGTAATCTCCTCCAGCACCTACAACCCTCCCTATCTCTGTAACCTCCTCCAGCCCCTACAACCCTCCCTATCTCTGTAACCTCCTCCAGCCCCTACAACCCTCCCTATCTCTGTAACCTCCTCCAGCACCTACACCCCTCCCTATCTCTGTAATCTCCTCCAGCACCTACAATGCTCGCTATCTCTGTAACCTCCTCCAGCCCCTACACCCCTCCCTATCTCTGTAACCTCCTCCAGCCCCTACACCCCTCCCTATCTCTGTAACCTCCTCCAGCCCCCACAACACTCCCTATCTCTGTAAAATCCTCCAGCCCCTACAGCACTCCCTATCTCTGTAACCACCTCCAGCACCTACAATGCTCGCTATCTCTGTAACCTCCTCCAGCCCCTACACCCCTCCCTATCTCTGTAACCTCCTCCAGCCCCTACACCCCTCCCTATCTCTGTAACCTCCTCCAGCCCCTACAACCCTCCCTATCTCTGTAACCTCCTCCAGCCCCTACAATACTCCCTATCTCTGTAACCACCTCCAGCCCCTACAACTCACCCCAACTTTGTAATCTCCTCCAGCCCATACAACCCCCCAACTATTTCACCTCCTCCAGCCCGACCACCCGCCCTATCTCCGTCATCTCCTCCAGCCCCCACAAACCTCCCTATCTCCGTAACCTCCTCCAGATCCCACAAACCTCCCTATCTCCATAACCTCCTCCAGCCCCAACAACCCTCCCTATCTCTGTAACCAACTCCAGCCCCTAATACACTCCCTATCTCTGTAACCTCCTCCAGCCACTACAAACCACATTACTTCTGTAACCTCCTCCATCCGCTATAACGGTCCCTATCTCTGTAACCTCCTCCTGCCCCTACAACACTCCCTATCTCTGTAACCTCTTCCAGCCCATACAACACTCCCTATCTCTGTAACCTCCTCCAGCCCCTACAACCCTCCCTATCTCTGTAATCTCCTCCAGCACCTACAACCCTCCCTATCTCTGTAACCTCCTCCAGCCCCTACAACCCTCCCTATCTCTGTAACCTCCTCCAGCCCCTACAACCCTCCCTATCTCTGTAACCTCCTCCAGCACCTACACCCCTCCCTATCTCTGTAATCTCCTCCAGCACCTACAATGCTCGCTATCTCTGTAACCTCCTCCAGCCCCTACACCCCTCCCTATCTCTGTAACCTCCTCCAGCCCCTACACCCCTCCCTATCTCTGTAACCTCCTCCAGCCCCCACAACACTCCCTATCTCTGTAAAATCCTCCAGCCCCTACAGCACTCCCTATCTCTGTAACCACCTCCAGCACCTACAATGCTCGCTATCTCTGTAACCTCCTCCAGCCCCTACACCCCTCCCTATCTCTGTAACCTCCTCCAGCCCCTACACCCCTCCCTATCTCTGTAACCTCCTCCAGCCCCCACAACACTCCCTATCTCTGTAAAATCCTCCAGCCCCTACAGCACTCCCTATCTCTGTAACCACCTCCAGCCCCTACAACCCCCCAACTATTTCACCTCCTCCAGCCGGAAAACCCTCCTTATCTCCGGCATCTCCTCCAGCCCCTACAACTCTCCCTATCTCTGTAGCCTCCTCCAGTCCCTACACCCCTCCCTATCTCTGTAACCTCCTCCAGCCTCTACACCCTCCCTATCTCTGTAACCTCCTCCAGCCCCTACACCCCTCCCTATCTCTGTAACCTCCTCCAGCCCCTACACCCCTCCCTATCTCTGTAACCTCCTCCAGCCCCTACACCCCTCCCTATCTCTGTAACCTCCTCCAGCCCCCACAACACTCCCTATCTCTGTAAAATCCTCCAGCCCCTACAGCACTCCCTATCTCTGTAACCACCTCCAGCCCCTACAACCCCCCAACTATTTCACCTCCTCCAGCCGGAAAACCCTCCTTATCTCCGGCATCTCCTCCAGCCCCTACAACTCTCCCTATCTCTGTAGCCTCCTCCAGTCCCTACACCCCTCCCTATCTCTGTAACCTCCTCCAGCCTCTACACCCTCCCTATCTCTGTAACCTCCTCCAGCCGCCTTCAACATTCTCTATCTCTGTAAACACCTCCAAGCACTAGAACCCTCCCTATCACTGTAACCTTCTCCAGCCACTACAACCCTCCCTATCTCCGTAACCTCCTCCAGCCACTACACCCCTCCCAATCTCTGTCATCTCACCCAGCACCGACAACCCTCCCTATCTCTGTAACTTCCTCCAGCACCAACAACCCTCCCGATCTCCTTGACTTCCTCCAGCCCCTACAACCCTCCCTATCTCTGTAACCTCCTGCCGCCCCTACATCCCTCCCTATCTCTGTACCTCCTCCAGCCCCGACAACCCTCCCTATCTCCGTAACCTCCTCCAGCCCCTACAATCCTCCCTATCTCTGTAACCTCCTCCAGCCCCTACAACCCTCCCTATCTCTGTAACCTCCTCCAGCCCCGACAACCCTCCCTATCTCCGTAACCTCCTCCAGCCCCTACAACCCTCCCTATCTCTGTTACCTCCTCCAGCTGCTACACCCCTCCTTATCTCTGTAACATCCTCCAGCCCCTACAACCCTCCCTATCTCCGCAACCTCCCCCAGCCCCTGCATCACTCCCTATCTCTGAAACCTCCTCCAGCCCCTACAACCCTCCCTATCTCTGAAACCTCCTCCAGCCCCTACAACCCTCCTATCTCCGTCACCTCCTCCGGCCCCTACAACCCTCCCTATCTCTGTAACCTCCTCCAGCCCCTACAACCCTCCCTATCTCTGTAACCTCCACCAGCCCCTACAACCCTCCCTACCTCCATCACCTCCTCCAGCCCCTACAACCCTCCCTACCTCCATCACCTCCTCCAGCCCCTACAACCCTCCCTATCTCCATCACCTCCTCCAGCCCCTACAACTCTCCCTATCTCCATCACCTCCTCCAGCCCCTACAACCCTCCCTACCTCCATCACCTCCTCCAGCCCCTACAACCCTCCCTATCTCCATCACCTCCTCCAGCCCCTACAACTCTCCCTATCTCCATCACCTCCTCCAGCCCCTACAACCCTCCCTATCTCTGTAACCTCCTCCAGCCACTACAACCCTCCCTATCTCCATAACCTCCTCCAACCCTACAACACACCCTCGCTTTGTAAACTCCTCCAGCCCCTACAACTCTCTCTAACTCTGTAATGTCCTCCAGCCCCTACAATCCTCACTATCTTTGTAAACTCCTCCAGGCACTACAACCCTCCCTATCTCTGTAACCTCCCCAAGCCCCTACAACCCTCCCTATCTCCGTACCCTCCTCCAGTCCCTAATATCCGCCCTATCTCCGTCAACTGGTCCAGCCCCTACAACCCTCCCTATCTCTGTAACCTCCTCCATCCCCTCCAAATCTCCCGATATGTGTGACCTCCTCCAGCCACTACAACCCTCCATATCACTGTAACATCCTCCAGAACCTACAACCCGCCCTATCTCTGTAACCTTCTCCAGCCCCTACAACCTTCCCTATCTCTGTAACCTCCTCCAGCCCCTACAACCCTCCCTATC
Organism: Isurus oxyrinchus; assembly: GCA_026770705.1. NCBI lineage: Eukaryota > Metazoa > Chordata > Chondrichthyes > Lamniformes > Lamnidae > Isurus > Isurus oxyrinchus. Next base: position 62,314 of record JANJGN010002141.1, read on the forward strand.
TCTGTAACCTCCTCCAGCCCCTACAACCTTCCCTATCTCTGTAACCTCCTCCAGCACCTACAACTCCCGATCTCCTTGACCTCCTCCAGTCCCTACCAGCCTCCCTATCTCTGTACCTCCTCCAGCACCTACAACCCTCCCTATCTCTGTAACCTCCTCCAGCCCCTACATCCCTCCTTATCTCTGTAACCTCCTCCAGCCTGACCACCCTCCCTATATCTGTCACCTCCTCCAGCCCCTACAACCCACCCTATCTCCATCATCTCCACCAGCCCCTAAAGCCCTCCCAACTCTGTAACCTCCTCCAGCCCTTATACGCTCCCTAACTCCATCGCATCCTCCAGCCCCTACAAACCTCCCTAACTCTGTTACCACCTCCTGCCACTACATCCCCCCCTATCTCTGTAACCTCCTCTAGTCCTTTCAAACCTCCCTATCTCCGTACCTCCTCCAACCCCCTACAACTCTCCCTCTCTCTGTAACATCCTCCAGCAGCCTTCAACATTAACTCTGTAAACTCCTCCAGGCACTACACCCTTCCCCATCTCTGTAACCTCCTCCAGTCCCTACACCCCTCCCTATCTCTGTAACCTCCTCCAGCCCCTACAATCCTCCCTATCTCTGTAACCTCCCCCAGTCCCTACAACCCTCCCTATCTCTGTAACCTCCTCCAGCCCCTACAACCCTCCCTATCTCTGTAACCTACTCCAGCCCCTACACCCCTCCCTATCTCTGTAACCTCCTCCAGCCCCTACAACCCTCCCTATCTCTGTAACCTCCTCCAGCCCCTACACCCCTCCCTATCTCTGTAACCTCCTCCAGCCCCTACACCCCTCCCTATCTCTGTAACCTTCTCCAGCACCTACACCCCTCCCTATCTCTGTAACCTCCTCCAGCCCCTACAACCCTCCCTATCTATGTAACCCTCCTCCAGTCACTACACCCCTCCCTATCTCTGTAACCTCCTCCAGCCCCTACACCCCTCCCTATCTCTGTAACCTCCTCCAGCCCCTACACCCCTCCCTATCTCTGTAACCTTCTCCAGCACCTACACCCCTCCCTATCTCTGTAACCTCCTCCAGCCCCTACAACCCTCCCTATCTCTGTAACCACCTCCAGCCCCTACACCCCTCCCTATCTCTGTAACCTCCTCCAGCCCCTACACCCCTCCCTATCTCTGTAACCTCCTCCAGCCCCTACACCCCTCCCTATCTCTGTAACCTCCTCCAGCCCCTACAATCCTCCCTATCTCTGTGACCTCCCCCAGTCCCTACAACCCTCCCTATCTCTGTAACCTCCTCCAGCCCCTACAACCCTCCCTATCTCTGTAACCTCCTCCAGCCCCTACACCCCTCCCTATCTCTGTAACCTCCTCCAGCCCCTACAACCCTCCCTATCTCTGTAACCTCCTCCAGCCCCTACACCCCTCCCTATCTCTGTAACCTGCTCCAGCCCCTACACCCCTCCCTATCTCTGTAACCTTCTCCAGCACCTACACCCCTCCCTATCTCTGTAACCCTCCTCCAGTCACTACACCCCTCCCTATCTCTGTAACCTCCTCCAGCCCCTACACCCCTCCCTATCTCTGTAACCTCCTCCAGCCCCTACACCCCTCCCTATCTCTGTAACCTCCTCCAGCCCCTACACCCCTCCCTATCTCTGTAACCTTCTCCAGCACCTACACCCCTCCCTATCTCTGTAACCTCCTCCAGCCCCTACAACCCTCCCTATCTCTGTAACCACCTCCAGCCCCTACACCCCTCCCTATCTCTGTAACCTCCTCCAGCCCCTACACCCCTCCCTATCTCTGTAACCTCCTCCAGCCCCTACACCCTTCCCCATCTCTGTAATCTCCTCCAGTCCCTACACCCCTCCCTATCTCTGTAACCTCATCCAGCCCCTACAATCCTCCCTATCTCTGTAACCTCCCCCAGTCCCTACAACCCTCCCTATCTCTGTAACCTCCTCCAGCCCCTACACCCCTCCCTATCTCTGTAACCTCCTCCAGCCCCTACAACCCTCCCTATCTCTGTAACCTCCTCCAGCCCCTACACCCCTCCCTATCTCTGTAACCTCCTCCAGCCCCTACACCCCTCCCTATCTCTGTAACCTTCTCCAGCACCTACACCCCTCCCTATCTCTGTAACCCTCCTCCAGTCACTACACCCCTCCCTATCTCTGTAACCTCCTCCAGCCCCTACACCCCTCCCTATCTCTGTAACCTCCTCCAGCCCCTACACCCCTCCCTATCTCTGTAACCTCCTCCAGCCCCTACACCCCTCCCTATCTCTGTAACCTTCTCCAGCACCTACACCCCTCCCTATCTCTGTAACCTCCTCCAGCCCCTACAACCCTCCCTATCTCTGTAACTACCTCCAGCCCCTACACCCCTCCCTATCTCTGTAACCTCCTCCAGCCCCTACACCCCTCCCTATCTCTGTAACCTCCTCCAGCCCCTACAACCCTCCCTATCTCTGTAACCTCCTCCAGCCCCTACAACCCTCCCTATCTCTGTAACCTCCTCTAGCACCTACAACTCCCGATCTCCTTGACCTCCTCCAGTCCCTACCAGCCTCCCTATCTCTGTACCTCCTTCAGCTCCTACAACCCTCCCTATCTCTGTAACCTCCTCCAGCCCCTACACCCTCCCTATCTCTGTAACCTCCTCCAGCCCCTACAACCCTCCCTATCTCTGTAACCTCCTCCAGCCCCAATAACCATCCCTATCTCTGTAACCTCCTCCAGCCCCAATAACCCTCCTTATCTCTGTAACCTCCTACAGGCCCTTCGCCCTACATCACCTCCTCCAGCTGCTACATCCCTCCTTATCTCTGTAAGCGCATCCAGCCTGACCACCCTCCCTATATCTGTCACCTCCTCCAGCCCCTACATCCCTCCCTAAATCTGTAACATCCTCCAGCCCCTATAACCCTCCCTATCTCCGGAACCTCCTCCAGCCCCTACATCCCTCCCTATCTCTGTAACCTCCTCCAGCCCCTACATCCCTCCCTAAATCTGTAACATCCTCCAGCCCCTAAAACACTCCCTATCTCCGGAACCTCCTCCAGCCCCTACAACCCTCCCTATCTCCAGCACCTCCTCCAGCCCCTACAACCCTCCCTATCTCCAGCACCTCCTCCAGCCCCTACAACCCTCCCTATCTCTGTAACCTCCTCCAGCCCCTACAACCCTCCCTATCTCCAGCACCTCCTCCAGACCCTACAACCCTCCCTATCTCTGTAACCCTCCTCCAGACCCTACAACCCTCCCTATCTCTGTAACCCTCCTCCAGCCCCTACAACCCTCCCTATCTCCGTAACCTCCTCCAGTCCCTAATACCCACCCTATCTCCGTCAACTGGTCTAGCCCGTACAACCCTCCCTATCTCTGTCACCTCCTCCAGCCACTACAAAACTCCCTATCTCTGTAACCTCCTCCAGCCCTCCCTATCTCTGTAACCTCCTCCATCCCCTCCAACCCTCCCTATATGTGTAACCTCCTACAGCCCCTACATCCCTCCACATCACTGTAATCTCCTCTGGCCCTTACATGCCTCCCTAACTCTGTAACTTCCTCCAGCCCCTACAACCCTCCCTATCTCTGTAACCTCCTCCAGCCCCTACACTCCTCCCTATCTCTGTGACCTCCTCCCGCCCCAGAACCCTCCCTATCTCTGTAACCTCCTCCAGCCCCTACAACACTCCCTATCTTTGTAACCCTCCTCCAGTCCCTGCAACCCTCCCTATCTCTGTAACGTCCTCCAGCCCCTACAACCCTCCCTATCTCTGTAACCTCCTGCAGCCCCTACAACCCTCCCTATCTCTGTAACCCTCCTCCAGCCCCTACAACCCTCCCTATCTCTGTAACCTCCTCCAGTCCTTAATACCCACCCTATCTCCGTCAACTGGTCCAGCCCCTACAACCCTCCCTATCTCCATCACCCCCTCCAGCCCCTACAATCCTCCCTATCTCTGTCACCTCCTCCAGCCACTACAAACCTCCCTATCACTGTAACCTCCTCCAGCCCTCCCTATCTCTGTAATCCCCTCCATCCCCTCCAACCCTCCCTATATGTGTAACCTCCTCCAGCCCCTACAACCCTCCATATCACTGTAACCTCCTCCGGCCCCTACTATCCTCCCTATCTCTGTAACCCTCCTCCAGTCCCAACAACCCTCCCTATCTCCGTCACCTCCTCCAGTCCCCAAGACCCTCCCTATCTCTGTCAGCTTCTCCAGCCCCTACAATCCTAGCTTTCTCTGTAAACCTCCTCCAGCCCCTACAACGCTCCATATCACAGTAACCTACTCCGGCCCCTGCAACCCTCCCTATCTCTGTTATCTACTCCAGCCCCTACAACCCTCCTTATCTCTGTAACCTCCTCCAGTCCCTACAGCACTCCCTATCTCTGTAATCTACTCCAGCCCGTACAACCCTCCTTATCTCTGTACCCTCCTCCAGCCCCTACAATCCTCCCTATCTCTGTAACCCTCCTCCAGCCCCTACAACCCTCCCTATCTCTGTCACCCCATCCAAACCCTGCAACCCTCCCTATCTCTGTAACCGCCTCCAACCACTACAACCCTCCCTATCTCCATCACCTCCTCCAGCCGCTACAAACCTCCCTATCTCTGTAAAATCCTCTAGCCCCTACAACCCCCGATCTCTGACACCTCCTCCATGCCCTCCAACCCTCCCTATATCTGTAACCACCTCCAACCACTACAACCCTCCCTATCTCCATCACCTCCTCCAGCCGCTACAAACCTCCCTATCTCTGTAAAATCCTCTAGCCCCTACAACCCCCGATCTCTGACACCTCCTCCATGCCCTCCAACCCTCCCTATATCTGTAACCACTTCCAACCGCTACAACCCTCCCTATCTCCATCAACTCCTCCAGCCGCTACAAACCTCCTTATCTCTGTATACTCCTCTAGCCCCTACAAGCCCCGATCTCTGACACCTCCTCCATTCCCTCCAACCCTCCCTCTATTTGTAATCTGCTCCAGCCCCTAAAATCCTCCCTATCTCTGTAACCTCCTCCAGCTTCCAGAACCCTCCCTATCTCCGTAACCTCCTCCAGCCCCTAGAATCCTATCTCTGTAGCCTCCTCCAGCCGCCATCAACCCTCCCATTCTCCATAACCTCCTCCAGCCCCTACAACCCTCCCTAACTCCATAAAATCCTCCAGCCCCTACAGCCCTCCCTATCTCCATAACCTCCTCCAACCCTCCCTATCTCTGTAACCTCCTCCAGCCCCTACAACCCTCCCTATCTCCACCACCTCCCCCAGCCCCTACACCCCTCCCTATCTCTGTCACCTCCTCCAGCCCCTACAACCCTCCCTATTTCTGTAACCTACCCCAGACCCTACTTACCCTCCCTATCTCTGTAACCCTCCTCCAGTCCCTACACCCCTCCCTATCTCTGTAACATCCCCAAGCCGCTACAACCCTCCCTATCTCTGTAACCTCCTCCAGTCCCTAATACCCACCCTATCTCCGTCAACTGGTCCAGCCCATACAACCCTCCCTATCTCTGTCACCTCCTCTAGCCACTACAACCCTCCCTATCTCTGTCACCTCCTCTAGCCACTACAAACCTCCCTATATGTGTAAACTCCTACAGCCCCTACATCCCTCCCTATCTCTGTAACCTCCTCCAGCCCCTACACCCCTCCCTATCTCTGTAACCTCCTCCAGCCCCTACACCCCTCCCTATCTCTGTAACCTCCTCCAGCCCCCTACAACCCTCCCTATCTCTGTAACCTCCTCCAGCGCCCTCCCACCCCAGTCATCGAGGGAGTCTGCCCTGTTTTGTGGGCGACGATGCCGTGGTTTTGATGAATGTGCTGACGACATTCGCTGCTTCCGCCGTTGTGTTTGCCACACCCCTGCCTGAAACGTCTGTTGTTCACCAAGAGCAGATGTAGCTGCAGCACGTTGAAACTCATCCCCGAGAGGAGAGAGCGCTCTGAATCAGCAACTCCTGCAGCTCCCTCATTCCTTCCCCTCTCCCCGTCTCAGTCTCTGACTCTGACTCGCTCAGGTGGCGGCGACCTGCATCCAGACAGTGCATGGCGGGGATTTAGCAATCCAAGGGACGCATCGATGGCCTCAAGGGACATGGCGGCAGATGGCGGCAGATAGCTAAAACTTGGGGTCAATGGAGATTTTTTTAAGATTGTACTTGTGAGTCGATAGAGGTAGCGACACAGAACGGTTTCGGGAGGGAATTCCAGAGCTCAAGACAGCAAGGTCGCTGATGGTGGAGCGATGGGGATCGGGGGGGGGGCGGATGGTCATGTGTCCGGAATTGGAGGAGCGCCGGGATCTCGGAGTGTTGTAGGAGGGCTACAAAGAGAGGGAGCGTTGTAGGGGCTGGAGGAGGTTACAGAGATAGGGAGTGTTGTAGGGGCTGGAGGAGGTTACAGAGATAGGGAGGGTTGTAGGGGCTGGAGGAGGTTACAGAGATAGGGAGGGTTGTAGGGGCTGGAGGAGGTTACAGAGATAGGGAGGGTTGTAGGTGCTGGAGGAGGTTACAGAGATAGGGAGGGTTGTAGGGGCTGGAGGAGGTTACAGATATAGGGAGGGATGTAGTGGATGGAGGAGGTTACAGAGATAGGGAGGGTTTTAGGGGCTGGAGGAGGTTACAGAGATAGGGAGGGGTGTCGGGGCTGGAGGAGGTTACAGAGATAGGGAGGGTTGTAGGGGCTGGAGGAGGTTACAGAGATAGGGAGGGTTGTAGGGGCTGGAGGAGGTTACAGAGATAGGGAGGGGTGTAGGGGCTGGAGGAGGTTACAGAGATAGGGAGGGGTGTCAGGGCTGGAGGAGGTTACAGAGATAGGGAGGGTTGTACGGGCTGGAGGAGTTTACAGAGATAGGGAGGGTTGTAGGGGCTGGAGGAGGTTACAGAGATAGGGAGGGGTGTAGGGGCTGGAGGAAGTTACAGAGATAGGGAGGGTTGTAGGGGCTGGAGGAGGTTACAGAGATAGGGAGGGTTGTAGGGGCTGGAGGAGGTTACAGAGATAGGGAGGGTTGTAGGGGCTGGAGGAGGTTACAGAGATAGGGAGGGGTGTAGGGGCTGGAGGAAGTTACAGAGACAGGGAGGGGTGTAGGGGCTGGAGGAGGTTACAGAGATAGGGAGGGGTGTAGGGACTGGAGGAGGTTACAGAGATAGGGAGGGGTGTAGGGGCTGGAGGAGGTTACAGAGATAGGCAGGGGTGTAGGGGCTGGAGGAGGTTACAGAGATAGGGAGGGTTGTAGGGGCTGGAGGAGGTTACAGAGATAGGGAGGGTGTAGGGGCTGGAGGAGGTTACAGAGATAGGGAGGGGGTGTAGGGACTGGAGGAGGTTACAGAGATAGGGAGGGGTGTAGGGGCTGGAGGAGGTTACAGAGATAGGGAGGGGTGTCAGGGCTGGAGGAGGTTACAGAGATAGGGAGGGTTTGTCGGGGCTGGGGGAGGTTACAGAGATAGGGAGGGTTGTAGGGGCTGGAGGAGGTTACAGAGATAGGGAGGGTTGTAGGGGCTGGAGGAGGTTACAGAGATAGGGAGGGTTGTAGGGGCTGGAGGAGGTTACAGAGATAGGGAGGGTTGTAGGGGCTGGAGGAGGTTACAGAGATAGGGAGGGTTGTAGGGGCTGGAGGAGGTTACAGAGATAGGGAGGGTTGTAGGGGCTGGAGGAGGTTACAGAGATAGGGAGTATTGTAGGGGCTGGAGGAGGTTACAGAGATAGGGATGGTTGTAGGGGCTGGAGGAGTTTACAGAGATAGGGAGGGTTCTAGGGGCTGGAGGAGGTTACAGAGATAAGGAGGTGTGTAGGTGCTGGAGGAGGTTACAGAGATAGGGAGGGATGTAGGGGCTGGAGGAGGTTACAGATATAGGGAGGGTTGTAGGGGCTGGAGGAGGTTACAGAGATAGGGAGGGGTGTAGGGGCTGGAGGAGGTTACAGAGATAGGGCGGCGTGTAGGGGCTGGAGGAGGTTACAGAGATAGGGCGGGTGTAGGGGCTGGAGGAGGTTACAGAGATAGGGAGGGTTGTAGGGGCTGGAGGAGGTTACAGGGATAGGGAGGTGTGTAGGGGCTGGAGGAGGTTACAGAGATAGGGAGGGTTGTAGGGGCTGGAGGAGGTTACAGAGAGAGGGAGGGTTGTAGGGGCTGGAGGAGGTTACAGAGATAGGGAGGGGTGTAGGGGCTGGAGGAGGTTACAGGGATAGGGAGGGTTGTAGGGGCTGGAGGAGGTTACAGAGATAGGGAGGGGTGTAGGGGCTGGAGGAGGTTACAGAGAGAGGGAGGGGTGTAGGGGCTGGAGGAGGTTACAGAGATAGGGAGGGGTGTAGGGGCTGGAGGAGGTTACAGAGATAGGGAGGGGTGTAGGGGCTGGAGGAGGTTACAGAGATAGGGAGGGGTGTAGGGGCTGGAGGAGGTTACAGAGATAGGGAGGGGTGTAGGGGCTGGAGGAGGTTACAGAGATAGGGCGGGGTGTAGGGGCTGGAGGAGGTTACAGGGATAGGGAGGTGTGTAGGGGCTGGAGGAGGTTACAGAGATAGGGAGGGTTGTAGGGGCTGGAGGAGGTTACAGAGAGAGGGAGGGTTGTAGGGGCTGGAGGAGGTTACAGAGATAGGGAGGGGTGTAGGGGCTGGAGGAGGTTACAGGGATAGGGAGGGTTGTAGGGGCTGGAGGAGGTTACAGAGATAGGGAGGGGTGTAGGGGCTGGAGGAGGTTACAGAGAGAGGGAGGGGTGTAGGGGCTGGAGGAGGTTACAGAGATAGGGAGGGGTGTAGGGGCTGGAGGAGGTTACAGAGATAGGGAGGGGTGTAGGGGCTGGAGGAGGTTACAGAGATAGGGAGGGGTGTAGGGGCTGGAGGAGGTTACAGAGATAGGGAGGGGTGTAGGGGCTGGAGGAGGTTACAGAGATAGGGCGGGGTGTAGGGGCTGGAGGAGGTTACAGAGATAGGGAGGGGTGTAGGGGCTGGAGGAGGTTACAGAGATAGGGAGGGGTGTATGGACTGGAGGAGGTTACAGAGATAGGGAGGGGTGTAGGGACTGGAGGAGGTTACAGAGATAGGGAGGGTTGTAGGGGCTGGAGGAGGTTACAGAGATAGGGAGGGTTGTAGGGGCTGGAGGAGGTTACAGCGATAGGGAGGGTTGTAGGGGCTAGAGGAGGTTACAGAGATAGGGAGGGGTGTAGGGACTGGAGGAGGTTACAGAGATAGGGAGGGGAGTAGGGGCTGGAGGAGGTTACAGAGATAGGGAGGGTGTAGGGGCTGGAGGAGGTTACAGAGATAGGGAGGGGTGTAGGGACTGGAGGAGGTTACAGAGATAGGGAGGGGTGTAGGGGCTGGAGGAGGTTACAGAGATAGGGAGGGTTGTAGGGGCTGGAAGAGGTTACAGAGATAGGGAGGGGTGTAGGGGCTGGAGGAGGTTACAGAGAGAGGGAGGGGTGTAGGGACTGGAGGAGGTGACAGAGATAGGGAGGGGTGTAGGGGGCTGGAGGAGGTTACAGAGAGAGGGAGGGGTGTAGGGACTGGAGGAGGTTACAGAGATAGGGAGGGTTGTAGGGGCTGGAGGCGGTTACAGAGATGGGGGGGGTTGTAACGCCCACATCCTGTAAATGAATTTAAATAATCATTAGACCAACCCCAATCTGTGAGTCACGTATTGAACTCTCTGATCTTATTCAAACCTCCGCCAGTTGGTTCAGGTCGTGATCCGGACATCAGCATCTTTGTGGTTCTGCTCTTATAAAGAAAACTTAGTCCTGAGCTGCTCGTACTCCCTCACGCAGAACCTCTTCCTTACGTCCTGCCTACGTCTCTGGTACCCACGTGGACCCTAACGACTGGGTCATCTGCACACTCCCCTTTCCCTGAGGGCACACCCTTCACTCTGGCGCGGGCAGCCTCCAGGGCTGGCTGGGAGCTGCAGGTAACCGTGTCTATCCCCGCTAACTGTGCTGTCCCCCTCCCCTACTGCATTCCTTTTTAACACCCCACCCCCAAATCAACGTCTTCCTGCGCCACAGTGCTGTGGTCAACTTGCCCCTCCTCCCTGTAGCCCTCACGCCCCCCCCCCACCCCCCAACTACACCCTCTCTCTCTCGTCCACACAGGCCACAAGAGCTTGAAACCTGTTGGGGACAACTGCAAGGGTTGAGGCTTCTCCGTCGCTGCCTTCTGGGTCCCAATACCCGCTTTGCCGCAGCCACACCTTCCTGTGCGTGACCACAGACCAAATACCCTGATGGGTATTACCGCCTCCGGGAACCAACTGTCAAGGTGGCTTCCCCCATCCAGGATGCATCACAGTGTCCGAAGTTTGGGGTCCAGCTCATCAGCCTGGACCCAAAGTTCCTCGAGCTGTAGACGCTTCTTGTAGATGGATGTCATAGGCGTCCATCCAAGACTCACATGCTACAGCTGCAACACAACACCCCACCTTCCCCAGCTGCAACACAACACACCTTCCACAGCTGCAACCCCACACCTTCCACAGCTGCAACCCCACACCTGCCACAGCTGCAACCCCACACCTGCCACAGCTGCAACCCCACACCTGCCACAGCTGCAACCCCACACCTGCCACAGCTGCAACCCCACACCTGCCACAGCTGCAACCCCACACCTGCCACAGCTGCAACCCCACACCTGCCACAGCTGCAACCCCACACCTGCCACAGCTGCAACCCCACACCTTCACAGCTGCAACACCTCACCTGCCCTGCTGTCTCTATTCTGAGTTTTTTAACTAATTGGGTTTCAGGTTTAGAAATATCACTCCACTGTTAACTGTCATTATATTGTGGCCTTTATCTAGATACAGGTTAAATTTAATACAATACTTCTATCTCCTCAGTCCCAGTTGAAACTACTGCCCCAGTTTAGAGAGAAAATAAACTTACCCATTACCGACCTGCACACCTAACTTATGCTTCTGGATCGAGTTATTGGTTTTTTGCAGTCTCCAGCTGCCTCTCCTGCCCAACTCCTCACTGTAAAAGGCCAGGCCAGCACCTGCTCCCTTCACTGCACCAAAATCCCTCGCTCACCAAAATCCGAGAGTTAAGCACTCGGTCTCGCTGCGCTCAGTCTCGAGCTGCACCTGAGTGGTGCCTCCCCTCGCTCTGTCTGTCTCTCTCTCCTCGTTTCAGACTCTGCTCACAACCTCCCACTTGGACCGAGGTTTGGGGTCACTCGTTCCTAACATCTCCTTACACGGCTCGGGGGCCAGATGTCCATCTGTGAAGCCCCTTGGCACTAACACGCTGCGCAAATAAGACCATAAGACATAGGAGCAGAAATTAGGCCATTCGACCCATCGAGTCTGCTCCGCCATTCAATCATGGCTGATAAGTTTCTCAACCCCATTCTCCCCGTAACCTTTGACCCCCTTACCAATCAAGAACCTATCTATCTCGGTCTTAAATACACTCAATGACCTGGTCTCCACAGCCTTCTGTGGCAATGAATTCCATAGATTCACCGCTCTCTGGCTAAAGAAGTCTCTCCTCATCTCTGTTCTAAAAGGTCTTCCCTTTACTCTGAGGCTGTGCCCTCGGGTCCTAGTCTCTCCTACTAATGGAAACATCTTCCCCACGTCCACTCTATCCAGGCCTTTCAGTATTCTGTAAGTTTCAATCAGATCCCCCCTCCCCTCATCCTTCTAAACTCCATCGAGTATAGACCCAGAGTCCTCGAACGTTCCCTCATATGTGAAGCCTTTCATTCCTGGGATCGTTCTCGTGAACCTCCTCTGGACCATCTCCAGGGCCAGCACATCCTTCCTGAGATATGGGACCCAAAACTGCTCACAATATTCTAAATGTGGTCTGACCAGAGCCTTATAAAGCCTCAGCAGCACATCCCTGCTTTTATATTCAAGTCCTCTCGAAATAAATGCCAACATTGCATTTGCTTTCCTAACTACCGACTCAACCTGCAAGTTAACCTTAAGAGAATCCTGGACTAGGACTCCCAAGTCCCTTTGCACTCCAGATTTCTGAATTCTCTCCCCATTTAGAAAATAGTCTATGCCTCTATTCTTCCTGCCAAGGTGCATGACCTCACACTTACCCACGTTGTATTCCATCTGCCACTTCTTTGCCCATTCTCCTAACCTGTCCAAATCCTTCTGCCCTCCCCACCTCCTCAATACTACCTGTCCCTCCACCTATCTTTGTATTATCTGCAGACTTAGCCAGGATGCCCTCAGTTCCTTCATCTAGATCATTAATGTATAAAGTGAAAAGTTGTGATCCCAACACTGACCCCTGCGGAACTCCACTAGTCACCAGACGCCATCCTGAGGAGGATCCCCTTATCCCCACTCTGTGCCTCCTGCCAGACAGCCAATCTTCTATCCATGCTAGTACCTTGCCTCTAACACCATGGGCTCTTATCTTACTGAGCAGCCTCCTGTGCGGCACCTTGTCAAAGGCCTTCTGGAAGTCCAAGTGGACAACATCCGTTGGCTCTCCTTTGTCGAACCTTACGGAATGGCCACGAGACGCGAGAGAGAATTAAGATCAGAGCTGCCTCACTGTTTCACAAGAATCGGCCAGCTTCAATATTGTTTAAAAATACAAGCTTTATTTTAATTCTTTTGACAATGATGAAATAAATCTATTCCATTAAAAAAAACATCTACCACCCTGTTGCAGCATTGTGAGGTCTAGGAGCAAGGATTAG